>VZTB01017550.1:83984-95424 GCA_013397245.1 Thryothorus ludovicianus | reverse complement strand
AATAAAAGCTCTTCACTTGTTCCAGTCATCAAAGGTATTGCATGAATAACTGCACAATTTGACAATATAATAAATAATTTGAAAGGGTTTCTTCTTTAGCTTTATTAGTACAAAAAAAAGTATTTAATGGCAAGTAATTTGTGTTAACAGCCTTATTTATATTTTAATTACACTGTCTTCATATCATTACTGATATTTGAGCTTTAAGGACTGTATTTCCTTTGGAATATGTTACAAATCATAAATTAGTGTCTTACTGGATAAACGCGATTTCAACAGCGTTTTCCTTTTACCTACATTCATGTAAACATAAGATACCCACATTGAACCAATGATTTACCAGTACAGAATTGTTTAGTGTCCCTACAGACACAAATGTGGGATGAGTTGGTATTACTGTCAGTGAGTCTATGCATGTGTAAACTGAGTCTGAGGGAATATTAGTTGAAGGCCTGAAATTATCAAATGTTATGTTTAAACTCCTTAGCTCTGGACAAGACATTCAAATGAGCCAAAATACCACTCTTCTCTCTCTCTCTCTCTGTGAAATAATCCATGTGAATTCACACTGAGTAATTTGTGCTGCTTAGGAATTCCCTTTAGCTCCTCTGTGCTCCATCCATGGTTAATGCATGGATAACTTCACAGATAATTGTTTTATACAGATAATGCTTCCAAGAAAATCTTGACTTGCAGCAGCAGAACACATTAAAATTATCAGTATATATGAGTTCTCTAGTATCAGACAATTCCTTAAATTGAGAGCATATTGTTTTCTCATTATCCATACTGCAATTCAATATTTACCCATCACTATGATCAACCTTTTTCTTCAGTGATAAAAAAGGAAAACACTATCATCATGCGGCATTGTAATACTGTATTATCACTGCTAGAAACATGCTTCATACTGAATTTGCAAAGATTCTGATTTTTGTCAGATTTCCTCTGTCTGAAATTTTCTTGACCTACCTGTGCCACGATTTAAATTTTCTCTGTTCAACCAAGTGTCTACGGTTCATTTTTTCTTACTTTCACAGAATCACAGAATCAGTAAGGTTGGAAGTAACCACAGTGGGCCCCCTGGTCAAACCTCCCTACTCAACAGGACCATCCTAGAGCACAGGGCACAGGATTGTGTCCAGACATAACCTCTCTGGGCAGACTATTGCAGTACTCAGCCACGCAGTAAAGAACTTTTTCCTCATATTCAGATGGGCTTTCCTTTGCATCAGTTCATCTTTATGTTACATAACCATAGTTTATACAGATAGCAGTAATAAGCAGTTATTCTTTGTAAATATGTTTATAACACTAATTATTAATTTATGACTGATGTGTAGACAAAAGCATGCTTAGTATGATAGGAGGGGTCTTCAAAAAATAAGAGACAGTGTGCAGCATAGAGCAGTAGCTGCATGTGAAAATTAAAGAAAAGATGAGCATAAAACCAGGATAAGGCACAGAGACTAAGAATTGTCCATGATTTATTTTTAATTATACTATAAGTACTACAGAAAGTTTTCTCTATAGAAGTATTCTGAATGTGCTATTTTCCTTTCCTATATTTTCTGTGAAAAATAGGTCAATACTAGCTATGATTCTTGAACTAGATTGTTAATATATTTTTATTCTAAAAATAAACATTTGCTTTTGAATACATACACATATATATGCATATATATGCACACATATGCTATGTATATGTACATGTGGACATAAGGCAAGATTATTTTCTGTTTACATAAGAGATTTTGAATGTAACAACAAATTCACTGAGAAAATGGACATAAAACATATTTTTTAGTGAGGTGATTTTGATCAGATTTTTTTGATGCACATGAGNTTATGTTACATAACCATAGTTTATACAGATAGCAGTAATAAGCAGTTATTCTTTGTAAATATGTTTATAACACTAATTATTAATTTATGACTGATGTGTAGACAAAAGCATGCTTAGTATGATAGGAGGGGTCTTCAAAAAATAAGAGACAGTGTGCAGCATAGAGCAGTAGCTGCATGTGAAAATTAAAGAAAAGATGAGCATAAAACCAGGATAAGGCACAGAGACTAAGAATTGTCCATGATTTATTTTTAATTATACTATAAGTACTACAGAAAGTTTTCTCTATAGAAGTATTCTGAATGTGCTATTTTCCTTTCCTATATTTTCTGTGAAAAATAGGTCAATACTAGCTATGATTCTTGAACTAGATTGTTAATATATTTTTATTCTAAAAATAAACATTTGCTTTTGAATACATACACATATATATGCATATATATGCACACATATGCTATGTATATGTACATGTGGACATAAGGCAAGATTATTTTCTGTTTACATAAGAGATTTTGAATGTAACAACAAATTCACTGAGAAAATGGACATAAAACATATTTTTTAGTGAGGTGATTTTGATCAGATTTTTTTGATGCACATGAGGGTACACATCACTTCTATTACATTTCTATCATGTTATCCAGGGGACATGCTTGAAAGGAAAATTTTGTTCTTTAATACTCCTGCAGTAAAATGTCAGTAATTTGATATAGTACTTAAATTTTGTCCACAGTCCTCCATCTGTTTTATATTTCCATAAGTTGATTGGCATTTGCATGCATCTATCCGTCTGTCTCTTGAGCATGTATAGGTTAGCAAATTTTCTCTGCCTGTGTAATGGGACATAGGTATCTCTGTGATATACTTGTTTAGGATAGTCTTCCTCAGATGCCTTAATTTTCATATATTAAATAGCTTTTATAGCATGAAATATCACAGTTGCAGTAAATCGGTCAGTACGCAATGACCAATTTTCATGACTTTCAGGTTCTTGTACATTATGCCCTTATCAGCTCAGAAAAGGTGGCTTGCCACATCCTTTTTTCACTCTAGGGGACATAAATTCCTACATATTCCTGAAAATACTTGACTGGAAATAGAGTAGTAGTTTTGCCCTTTTCACAGAGATACGACATTGTCTATTTATTTGTTTGCACATCCAAATTCTTTACTGACATTTCCATTTCTTGACTCTAGCTTACAGCTGATGTGTCAGGAAAAGGTTTCTTACCAACAATAACTTAACATATAACTGGATCTACAGTGTTCACATATCTTAACATACCAATAATTGTTCTCTTATTCACTAAAATTCCTGTTATTTTAAGCTGTTTACTGAATATCAAGCTATAACTGTCAAGGAAAACATAATTTTTTGGGTTTTTTTGCAAATGTTTCTGTGCCATCAGAAGGGCATTTGGGAAGTGTTGGGAGTGGGACAATGGTGTTTTCCATTTATTTTTTCTTTCTTTTATTTTTCTTCTTGCATTTCTAAAAGGATTATCCTTATCCCTTTATATTGTTATTACAGAGAGATTGGATCTTAGGGGAATATTGCGACTACACTGATAGGAATGGAATCAAACTTGCAACGTCTCATTGGCTCAAATGAAACAATGCCAACCTACAACAGCAGGGCCTAACAACTGAGGGATATCTGGAGACAAGAGGATGTCTCCACCTGTGCTGTTCCACTGAGGCCCAGAAGAACATTTAATCTCTGTACGAGCCAGCAGCCCCACTCCCTTCACCCTGAAAAAGAAGCCTTATTATAAATCTGCTTCATTAAGGAGATAAGGGTGTGTACAAAGACCCGCTGATGAGGGTCAGGGAGCCTTTACTGCCTCCTCAGGACATGAAGGAGGACCTAAGTGCTTATTTTACCTCTTTTGTCAGCTATAAATTCAAACAGGGTCTTCATTAAGCCCCATTAACTCTTCAACTTACTTATCACTTGGGATGTAAATGAAGGGGATTTATTTCATGCTAAATTCCAATAGCCTTAACACAACAATAAGCTATTAGTACAAGAAAGAAGGACTGTTAGAGGCATGTATCTTGCAAACATCATATGAGTAGCATCCACTAATATTAGCACATAGACTCAACATTGATTTTTATTGTTAAAATAAAATGTTTGCAATCACTTTCACGATTACCAGATAATATCCTTGACAAATGGTATAGGAAAATAAATTCAAATATCCTACCTCTTCAATAAGTATATTGTAAATATGCATATAACGTGCATACATATATTTTCTATGTAAGCTTATTTTTTTTTTCATTTGTATGAAGTGTCTGGTCTGGAGTCTGAAACTGAAAAAGAGATTAAGAAATGGTACTGAAACCTATACAAGGCTATATTTATCAGCCATATTCTTACTCCAGGAATCTGTAAGATAAAGTAATAATTTCAAAAAGGGATGGTAAATTTGATATGCAATCAATTTTTTTCCTTTTTTTTTTTTGATAATCTTACATATATTCTTATCTATATTTAAAATGTAGCAATGGCCCATAGGCACCTGTTCAGTAGATTTCTGGAACAGAAACAGAACAAATGTAATAAAAATGGAAATTAACATTGAAAACTGTGCTAATAACATACTTTTAAAAGTCTTATAACACAGGCTGCTAAAATACAGAACAATTTTCCAATTACTGCTTTTTGAAAAAGAAATTACTCCTGCAGCAGACAGGGCTGAACTTTGAGCAAATATGTTAAGGCAATAATAACACATTAGACTGGTGAACTCTGCCCCTCTTGATTTATTACACAGCATCCACTTATAGTTAAATGGATGTGCATGTTGCTTTAGTTACATTTCTATCTTCTGCTTTGTTAGTCAAATGCCAGGTTGATTTTAAAATTCTTCAGTGTTTTATAAAAGCTTGAATCTCAGTTTCATAATGGTTTCAGGTGCTTTCTTCATCCTCAATCTCAGTAACGGTAAATTTGATCCAGTTATTTGACATTACTGAACTATAAAATACTAGAATACAAAAACCTCCAAATAAGATCTAAAGGTCCAAGGAGCTGTTATTTGAGACAACTGAAATAGGTACTTCTCAGTAGTGTATTTGTCTTTTGTCTATTCTAGAACAAGTTTAACCTCATTTCACTCAGGGCATATACCACATCATACAGGGGTTTGTTTACTTCGGAATGAATACTTTCAAAAAGGCTATTTACTGTGGAATAGCTAATACATCATAATTAGTTATTCCAGGGTAACCTGCTCATGTCTATAACCTCACTTAGCTGTTCTACAAATCTAAGCCATGTCTATCTACTTATCATTCTAATGTGAGTAAAGTTCCACAGCCTTTGGGACATATTTGAGTACTCTTGTATAATACTTCATTCTTTGAACAAACCCATTGGATTCACTTTAAAGGCTTTCAAAGATTTCAATGAGCTGTGAAATTAAGCTCTACCCTTGTACTCTTTTCAATCTGAATTTCATCATGGACATTTGTACAGCTGTTTTGTTGTATGAATGTTTGTGGAAGAGCTTTTAATTCACCTGAATCCCTGATATTCACAGATGAATGACCGTATTCATAATCCCACCATATAAGCATGAAATTACTAGCAGACTTTGACAAGCCAAAGTTGAATGAAGGTTGTGCAGGATACAGAGTACTTATGATTGAATTCAGCCTAGAGGTTCCCTACCATCCAATTTTTCTACTATTTTGTATGTTTGTTTTAATTTGTTTTGGTTTTATCTAGGTGAGAATCTGTATGCCCTACATACAGCAGAATGTCATGGTTTTGCCCTTACTAATATTAATTGTGAAATATTCCTGAAATCCATACAACTCTGTTAGTTTACAATTTTCCCCTTAATACTGGGAAAAAAAAAGTCAGCATTTGAACAGATTTAACGTAAAGACTATAAAATCAAGACAGAAGTAGGGAACAGATTTGGCTGTTGAAGAAATGACTTATTTTAGGACAGCATTATGATTTTCTGGGAACAGAGCTCTGATTTTTTAGTGATTCACCATAACTGATGTATTTGAAGGCACTGCAGCACTGTGATGTTTTCTACACCAGATGAGCTTCTTGCTTGGTCCTAGTCAGAAGCTATGCAGAGGAGACGAGGAATATCTATTTTCAAGACATACTGAAGTCAAATCTAGTAACTTTAGCAATAGAAAAATTCATGAGAGGGAAAAGATGACTATGCTAATGACATGAAAAGAAAGGGATTAAGTAAGCTTGTGCAATAGCACAGCCCTCCTTCCTTCATATTCTTCAGCATCCATTACTTAAAACTATTCTTTGCAAAGCCTGCTTGTATTTTGTAATCTGGATGGTACTGGATCACAGAAAGATAATCATACCATGTGAATAAACGGCAGCACTTATGAGGTGACCCAGCATGATAAGATAATAAATCCTCTCAGTCTGTCTTAATATATATTAGAAATCTTTCAAGCAATTACTGCTAATGAGAAAATAATTACAGCTCACAACTGGTCCGTAAGGAAGATGAACTGGGAGAAAATAAAAAAAAAAGGGAGGTCCTATAATAAATACATACTTTGATCAGCTCAGAAATGCAGTGCAAGTTGAATGACTTGTCTGTGCTGGTTTGAGCTGAGGTAGAGTTATTTTTCTTATGGGGCTATCTTTTGAATTTGTGCTGAATATAAAGGGATTATAATATAGAGATGTTTTTGTTATTGTTGAGAAGAGCCTACACTAAGTAATGCCTTTTCTGGTCTTTTACAGCCATACTGGTGAGGAGATTGGGGTTGCATGGGTGCTTGGAAAGAGACACAGCCAGGACAGGTGACCACAACTATCCAAAGAGCTGCTACAGATCATAGGACATAATGTTCAGTGTATAAATCAGGAAGAAAAAGGAGGAAGTGGGATAACTTTGAAGGATTTGCTTTTCCAAGTCATCATTACATCTGATGGGTCCCTACTCTCCTGGGCATGGCTGAACATCTGCCTACCCATGGAAAGGAGTGAAATAATTCCTTGATTTGCTTGCATGCACAGCTTTAGCTTTCCCTATTAAACTCTCTTTCATTCAATCCACAAGTTAACCTAGCTTTTGCCCTTCCTGTTCTCTTCCCAGTCCTACTGGTGAGGAATGCAGCTGAGTGGTATTTGGTTACTGGCTAGAGTAAGACCATAACACTGTCCCAGTAAAATTCAGTACTTCCTGATCATGAACAGAAGAAAATCTAAGATATAAGCACTTTCATTTGAAAGTCATCTTAGAGGTGGTTTCAGTAGGCATAAATAGCAAGTTTTGACTCCTTCAGATATATCTTGCTCATTATAATTTCTACCACATCTGCCTGAACAGAGAGTAGGTTAAAGTATAAAGATTGATGAAAAAGGTACATAAGTTTGTTTCAGAGAATTTTTTGCCTCATTAGAGCCAAAGTCCCCTAGCTACACACTGCAGAGCTTTTCAGAACAAGGTCAGAAGGGATGATATTAATCCTGACAGAAGTGGATGATTCTTATAGCAATGTTTAGAAACATGTTTTCTTATGGGAAATTGATGATCTTCTAACACTTTTACAGTCTATAAAAAAGTTTGAATTTGAGTAGAATACATTTTCGTATACTATTTTTGGATTATGGTACCTTTTATTTGTCATTTTCAGATTCAGTGTTCTGTAATGCAATTTTTTCCATCATCTGATATGCCACAGTTATTTATAAACTCATCAGAATGGTACTAAAACACTAAGTAACCGGTGTTTTTTTTTTTTTTTTTGAGAAAGTCAGCATATTTGAAAACACTAGAATAATTTTTTTTTTTTAATATTTTTTGTACTTTAAGTTTTTTTTACGGTTTATTGACAAATTATGAATAGAATAGTCTGGTATGAAATAGAACATTGGAGATCTTTGTCCTAGACATTCAGTTTAGTAATATTATAGTGATGATGGTGATTAATATTTTTTCCCATTGTAGTATTAAAATATTATCTTTTTAAAACTTGAAAAATCAATTTATTATAAACTGAAGAAGTATGATCTGAAATGATGTTTGTTGCACACACACACTAGTCTTTGCAGTCTGAGGACCCAAATTGTCATCACATTAAATCACATTGAATTATTTGTGGCCTTTCATTCTTAAATACAGACTTGAAGGGGTGATCTTTGAATATCTATATTGATATGTGTAACAAATATACCTGAATATTATAAAATCTTTGAAGAGCTTTTTTACAAACACTAAATTTAATTAGATAATCTCAGAACACTGAGAGATAATACATGCATGTCATTTGTACTGAAATATTGGCTAGCTTTTCCTGGCAACATGTGTGGCTATGGTAGGTATTAGCAACACTACCCGCCTGACACCTGCACTAAGCAACAGATTCACCCTAATATAATTTAATAAGATGTCTTTTGTTATTAAACCAAGAATTGTATGTTGCCAGCTGAGGTGGAAAATAGGTCCCAGAGGTTTTTCTTCCTTATTTCATCTGTGGTTATTTTTAGGGGGCTTTAATATTTAAAAGTCTATTACTAATTTCAGCATTGCCCATAGAAACCTGCTTTGTAGTTCTATTGCCAAATTATCCCTTGAAGGCAAGTGCTGTAAATAATTTCTCAGTTCTGTTCCTAGGCACTTGCCAAGGTCATTATCTGGCTTTCCCACAGTCCCTGAATTCTGAATTTGATTGTGAGTGGTAACTAAGAAACAGTTATGAGATGCAATCACAAGCTGTGACAGTCTTATCAAAAGCTGAAGATGGTCCCTGAGCACTCTGATGAAGCCAGTGGCTCAGCTGCTCTTGCTTCTTTAATACTTCATTTATCTTTCAAATTGGTCAATGAACAGAGCACCAAGAGCAAACATAAAACAGGCACTAGGAAGCAGGCATGACAGCCAGAGAGAAAGGAGGCTCCAGGAAACGAGTTGTATGGAGCTAATTATAGAATTACAACATTTAGTTTCTAACCAGCAATAATTGTTTCTTGTGTTCTTATACTTTGTTTTATCTGTCATGTCAAAAATCTGACATATCTTTAAAAAATGTAGATAATTGTTTCCTGAAAAATTTCTCTTGAGTTGAGCTGATGAGGCCCTCTGTGGACAGATTGGAACAGCCTCACATTCACAAGGCCTGATCCACATGGAGGATTTCAACTACCTTGAAACCTGTTGGATGGACACCATAACAGGACATAAAAATTCCATTAGGTTCCTGGAATTCATTGATGAGAACTTTCTTCTCCAAGAGATACAAAGGGAGGTTATGCTGGACCTTGTTTACACCAAAAGAGGCACTTGGGGAACTCAAGGAAGCTCAAGGGCAGCCTTGGCAGCAGTGACCATGAAATGGTAGAGTTCAAGATCTTTGGTTTGGGAAGAGCTGGATGAGATGGATACCTTGTTGAAGGATATAGGAGAAGCAGAGTTACTGAATGACTTCTTAGATTCATCCTTTCATTCCTAACACCAGCCCTAAGGTATCTCAGCCCCTAGAGGCAAGAGAGAAAGTCTGGAGAAAGAAAGACTTTCCCTTGGTCAAAGCAGATCAGATTAGAGATCATGTAGACAGATCTATGGGCTTCATTGGGAAATACTTAGGAATGCTGAGGGAGACAGCAGATATTGCTAAGCCACTCTCTGTCATCTTCAAAAGGTTGTGGAGAATGGGAGCAGTGACTGAGGACTGGAAGAGAGCTAATGTTACTCCATTCTTAAAGTGAAAAAGTATATCTCATGAAATAGTAGGTCAGTCAACTTCATCTCCATCCTTGGAAAGGTGATGGAGCAACTCATTTTGGATGAGAACTCTATGTCTGTAGAGGAAAATAAGGTTGTCAGGTAGTTCACATGGGTTCACAAAGGACAAGTCATGCTTGATTGCTCTGATAAACTTCAGTGATGGAATGGCTGGCAGGGTAGATGGCTGGAGAGCAGTGGATGTTGTCTACCTTGACTTCAGCAAGGTTTTTGATACTGTTTGCCTTAACATCCTGAGAGGCAAACTCAGGGACTGTGTTAGATGAGTGAGCAGTGATGTAGATTGAGAACCGGATGGCAGAGCTCAGAGGGTTGTGACCAGCGGCACAAATTCTAGGTGTCTGTAGGTAATGATGTTTTTCAGGGGTCAGTACTGGGGTTGGTCTTGTTCAATTAACTTATCGATGGTCTGGATGAGGGGCAGAGTGTATTTTCAGCAATGTTGATACAAACTGTGAGAAGTAACTTATATACCAGAAGGCTGTGCTGAAACTCAGCAATATCTGGACAAGTTGAAGATTAGGACAGAGAGGAAAAACAGAATGAAGTTAAGCAAAGAAAAATATAAAGACCTAGGAAGTAATAACCCCATGTACCAGTACAAGTAAGGGTTTGATCTGCTGGGAAACAGCCTGGGGGAGGAGGATATGGGAATCATGGTGGACAACAAGTTAACCGTAAGCCACAAATGTGCCATTGTTGCAAAAAAAGGCCAGTAGTATTCTGGGCTGCCTTAAGAAGAGTGTAGCCAACAGGTCCAAGGGAGGTGGTAAGACCAGATCTGGAATTCTGTGTCCATTTCTGGACTTCTCAGTTCACAAAAGGCAAGGTGGGTACAGCAGAGGGCTACAAAGATTAGGAGGCTGGATCACCTCACTTGTGAGAAAAGCCAGGCTTGTTTGCTCAGAGAAGAGATGACTGAGAGGGGATCTTATCAGTACATACAGGTACTTTAAAAGTGGGTGTCAAGGGGATGTTTACAGTGCTGCCCAGAGACAGCACAAGGGGCAACAGGCACAAACTGGAACACAACAAGTTCATTCTAAATAGAGGAAAAAACTTGAAGTTGGTTTAACATCAGAACAGGCTCCCTAAAGACAGTGTGGAGTCTCCTTCCCTGGAGATGTTCCAAACCCACGTGAGTGTGATCCTGTGCGACCTGTTCCAGATGATCTTGCTTTAGTGGAGGGATTGGACTAGATGAATTCCAGGCATCCTTTCCAACTCCAACCATTCTGTGAATCTCATGAGTTTCAGGATTAAAATGACTGTGGTATAAAGCTTTCCTTGTTTTATATACCCTTATGATGAAAAAGCACAGCAAAACTGTAGTATTAAAGGCAGCTCACCTGCGAAAGTTATAGGTTTACCTGCTGTAAATGTAGGACAAAACCATGTAATGTGGTTGTGATAAATCAGACACCTAGTTATACTCTGAAAAGTAACCATAAGTGTGAATGTGCAGGTCAGATCCTTAAGTTTAGGAACTACGCATACAGGGACAACTGCAGTTATCCAAATTCACATATTAAATTTATGGCAGAATCTTTAGCAGATTTCAACTTTCAGCATGACATTCTGACATCCTTCAACCTCTCTGACTTTCAGTAATACTGTTTTTTTAACTCTGGGTATTTAGCCTGTACAGATTGACAAGGTGAAAATTAAAATGCTTTGCAAGCTCCTGACATTTAGGGTGAAATATGGTCCCAGCAGAAAGAAAAGAATGTTTACCCCATTTGAAATGTTCACTTCAAGAAGAGACACATGGGAAAAAATAAAAGGAGAGAAAAATAAAGAAGAAAAAAAGAGGATGGAAGGGAGAGAGGGAGAGAGGGAGGGA
>VZTB01017550.1:0-83580 GCA_013397245.1 Thryothorus ludovicianus | reverse complement strand
ATTTTGCATACAACCATCTTCTTTTAAAAGATGTGTGTAATTGCATTCCTAGAGAATAATCTTACCATTTTTTTAACTTGTTTTGACAGATAAAATAACATAGTATGATTTGAAAAACAAATGCAATTTCATTATATAAAATAAATGTTCTATAGAACAAAATTACATCCAATCCCAATTAATGGTGGGTTTTTTTTGAGAATTTAGTTTAAAAAAAAAAATTAAACACAAAAATCAGCACCAGAATCACATCAGCATAAGTTTTCATTTGCATTCACCCATGACTAAGATTAGAGCTGCAGGATAATTACTTCTGTTCCTAGAACCATTTTTGTTTAACAGATGTGGATTATTCGTTTCATAATTTTAGCTAGCCATTTAACCAAAAATAATTTATACAAGGAAAGAAAAATGTTTTGTACCTCTGTGCTTCTTGTTGCATTACTTTGTCCCTAATTAAAATTATTTCAATAAAAGTATATCCAAACAGTTTCATAATACAGTTGGATAATTAGTTCTTTGTGAGTTTAAAGTATCTAATTTTCCACATGATATTTCTTACATATTATAAAGATAAAAATTATAAAGCTGTATAACATATTTATCATTTGAATATTGAAAACATACATTCAAAATAGTTCAGAGCTTGGGTTAATTAGTTTCTTTCTTTTTATATTTTCCTTTCTTTTCTTTTATTCTTTTTTTTTTAAATTGAAAATACTTTTATTCACAGAAAAATAGAATTTTTACCCACTAGAATTAATACATTCAAAAAATATTTCTCTCTATAAAAATAAATTAATAAATAAAAAGAACAGAAAAAATGCAAAAATTTTTAATTGAGTCATATTTAATTTAAAAAGGAGTGTCAGAAATCGCCCACACATATACAAGAGAATCTTTCCTTTTTCAGTACAAAACTGAACTTTATCTTAACTAACATTCTCCTGTGAAATTTTTTCCTTCTTTACCAATTCAGATCTTCCCCCATGACACACACACACACACATACACAAAAAAGCCGCAGGCCAAAAAAATGGAAAGCAAACAATCAACAAACAAATCACACACACCTTTGATAATTAATTCTACAGCTGCAAATAAAGAAAGTTGTTTGGTTTATTTCATGTTGTATGCTGTGTCTTTTAATTTCATTTGTGCTGTATTTTAATTTGATTTGTCACTCAGGGTTTCATTGCCCTTGTACCCCTTCTAGTTAACAAGCACTGACGAAATCACATTACAAAAGGTAGCAAACAGTAATGGGGATTTTTTTTATCAGTTAGAAATCTCATGATTCAGACTAGGTCTAGCCTTCAAAGATTTTCCAGAGTGGTTGTGGCCATTAGAATTGTTAATAAAAACAAATGTACTCCTAATTTAGAGTAGCTACTGCCTACAATTAATATGAGCTCCAAGTGCATAACTTTGATGTAAGTTATACTGACATGAACTCTTTTGCAGTCACACACTCAATTATCTTGCCTTCAGTGTACCAAAAACCTCCATCTCTCTTGGCTGAGAGACAGGAGCAGCTTCTTTCCAAACAGGTTTAGGTGGCATAACTAAACAGTGTGAAACACCTAACTTTTCTTAGAACCATAGAATCCTTCAGTTTGGAAAGACCCCTAACATCATTGAGTTCGATTATTAAACCAGCATCTCCATGTTAACCTCTAAACCATGCCCCAAAATGCCACATAAAAATACCTTTTGAACACATACAGGGATGGTGACTCCACCACTTCCCTTGATAGTGTATTCAAATACCAGACATCTGTTTCAGTGAAGAATTTAATCCTAATATCCAATCTAAACCTCCTCTAGTGCAACTTGACATCATTTTTTCTTCTTGCATCACTTGTTACTTGGGAAAAAAAACTGACCCCCTCTTGTTACAACCTCCTTTTGGGTGGTTGTAGACAGTGATAAGGACCTTTCTAAGCCTCCTTTCCTCTGGGCTAAAAAAATCCCAGCACCCTCCATCACTCCTTATAGAATTTATGCTCCAGACCCTTCACTAGCCCTGTTGCCCCAGCACCTCAGTGTCTTTTTTTGGAGTGAGGGATGCAAAAGTGAACACAGTATTTAAAGTGTGACCTTAACAGTGCTGGCTACGGGAGAGAAATCACAGTCCTCACCCTTCCAGCCACACTATTTCTGACACTAGCCAGAATATCACTGGCCTTCTTGGCCACCTGGGCTCATGTCTGTGTTCAGACAGCTGTTGACCAACACTTCCAGATCTTTTTCTCCTGGGCAGCTTTCCAGCCACAGATAAACACAAAATCTGAGTCTGACATGTACCATCTCTTACTTTCAGCTGGAAATAACCGAGGGCAATGATCATAAAGAACCCTGTGTGATCCAATACTTCTTCAAAACTTTAGGATTCAAACTTGCATATGTCTATTGCATTAATTGTATAGAAACTAAATGTCTTTCATCTTCGTATTTTTCAGGAAATTCAAGAGACACACTTTATATAGGAATTTTCAGGTATTAATTGACACTAGACTGTTCTCGCAGTGAGCTTAGACAATGTCTCTAGCTAAGGAAAAGCTCAAATAATTTTTGACTCAAGTAATTACAGGATTGTTTCACATACTCAATTTCCCACAGGATATCAGGCCATAAGCTGAATACTGTGAAACAAAGCCTTGCCTATAGACTGGAGGAAACATTTATCATTCATTTCATATTCACTCACTAAAGCATATCATATGTCAAAGTAGATTTTTAGAAAGTTATGGAAACAGCCCTTTATGTATGAGAGGACCTTGTCACATTTCAACTGAATCATTCTGCCTATTTCACAGAAAAATTTCACCTATTTATTTTTTTATCAACAGTGGCATGTGACACAATACATTCCATTCCTCACAGAAATTTTTGAAATGGTGTCATTTCAACAAATGAGTTTTCATCTACTCCTTTGTATGGAAAAGAGAGGAAAGTTACTTTCTCCTCAGTTTTAATTGGGGGGAAAGGGAGGAGGTGCTTTTGAATAATTATCCTTTTTATGTCCCTGAATTCTACTAATATTTTTGGTTAAAATAATTTTTCCCGAAAAAATTGTTATGCTTCTTTCAATGACTATTTTTGCTTTTTGCAATAAAAAAATGTGTAAAAGTGACAAATTGTCTCTGCTTCTCCATGACCCGGGCTCTCACCACTCTATTAGTGTGCAGTTTGAGTCTTTAACTTCATTCAGCATTGTTTAGTAATGTGTCAGGCATCTCAATGGTTGAAAAAAATTAGGATGAAAAAAATTAGTGCTTCTTCAGCTTTACTAACTCCAATAGATCACTGAAATATCTCTTTCCTAAGCTGTGCCAGTGTTTGTGCTGTCCCACAGTAGATAGCAAATAATGCCTCAAAGTCATTAATAGTGAACAAGATTAGTGGTCTATTTTCACTGAGGATTTACCTAATGAGGAGTTCTTTCTGACATGCTGCACATTTAAACAATAATTCCTCCTTGCTCCCAGATCTGTGCTAGGGGATCCCACTTCCCATTTTAATATCTGTATCCAAACCCTGACTGAATGGTAACATTGCCAATGCTCTAAGTTCAAAGCTGCTCAAAGAATAGCCTGCTTTTGCTACTCTTTAATAGCAGAAAATTAATGCCTTCCAAACCTCTCACCTAGCATCAGTATAACCAGAAAACTGCTTCAATGCATGGATCAAATTTTGCCCTGAAGCAAGAAAATAAATATGATTTGAGAATTCACAAAACCACTATAGAATAGAACACTTAATATCATATGCCAGAGAAATTGATGGCTAATTTCAAGATCAACATGACTAGATAGCACTCTAGGAACAAGAAAAAAGCTTCAGTGGATCTATGAAAAGGGGTAAAATCAGGAATACATACACTTCCATTTTATGAGGAGCAGCCAGCTTGCCCTGAACAACTCAATTGATGCAAATGCCTCTATGGAGTGTGCTGTTACCCTGATGTCAGAACCAGTAAATTCAATATAAAACTGTATAAGCATTCTTACCTATCATTCAGCCACAAAAATTATTATAGAAAGAATGACCCACATCATAGATCACTTTCTGCACACTTAATAGACACAGAGAATAGATATGATGGCACTAGAAATTTACATAGAAAATAAATATTCTATCATGCTAAAGAGTTATGAGGCTTTCAGCACTAAACCTGAGAAATTTTATCAGAAAAATGTCTGATATGTATTGAATCAAATTAATAATATCTCTCTCCACAGAATAATGGCTACTTGATAAAAAATCTTTTTCTTCTTACATTTTTCATGAGTAATAAGACTGAATTTTTATTTCCTAGAAATGTAAATAGTCTATGAAATTTCTGACCAAGGGAAGTCCACCTGCATTCATTCTTAGACACTCCATATCCATCTATTATCCATTTTCTGATACACGATAGAGAGAGTTCTGTTTTACAGCAAGAAATTTTTCACAATAAGGTCTGAGTAAACCACTCCCTCCACAAGTCTGGGATAATGTCATTACCTAAAAACAGTACAGTTCACCATCACCCCACTTCTTCAACAGAAGAATAAAATACAATAATACAGTGACAATTTAGACAAGCATGAAGATTTAAGTAGGTCACCATGCTTTCCCTAGGAATATTAGTGAACTAAGGTCGTAATCTAACAGAAGTACAATTTGCTTTCTAAAGGGAAGAAATTAGAAGCTTTATATGCAATTTTATCTAATTTCTGGGGAAGTTCATTGAATTTATTACTAACCAAATCACAGTTGAATGAGAAATCAAAAAATTTTTAGAACACCTTCCCCCTCCACTTTCCTTCTTCCCTGACTCATCTTTACTCCCAAATTCTCTTCCTTCCCCTCTCCACTCAGCCCTGCAGGGAGATGGGGAATGGGGCCTGCAGACAGCTCCTTCCCCTTCATGGCTCCTGACTGTCTCCTCTGCTCCAGTGTGGGTTTCCCAAGAGTTCACACCCTCTCACAAGTACACGTCCTTCAGTGTGAAGCCCTGCCTGCCCAATTTATTTTAGCTTTTTATGATTAATTTGTAAAACCATAGTGAATGCTTTAAGTTTTGGCTTTCATATTGTCCAGGCATCAATAGAATCAGAGAATGTCTTGGGTTGGAAGGGACCTTCTTTCCTAAAAATCTAAAATTATTTATTTTCTGTTTGATTGATTTTACTTCTACATTTAACTGTAGATTCATTACCATAGTCCACATTATTCCAGGTTTGTTACTAATATGTGGCAGATGTCACATATTCTCAATCCATTTGAGAAATCTACTTTGTTTGAGTTATTAGTTATATTTTGAGCCTATTTTTTTTATTTTCCCCAGAATTGTGAGATTTTTCATACAGCTGTACTTCTACTCCTGGGCCGTGTTAGCAGGAACTGTATCAGTCTTAGATCTCAACAGCTTTGATTTACATTAATCCATTAGCAGCAAGTGCCTTGCCTACGAGTCTCCTTTTTTTGCAGTATGCCTGAACCTGCTTGTGCTCAGTCAGATCATTAATCTGAATATAAATGACCACATAGAAAGAGAAATACATAATGATTATATAAATGATTATATATGTTCTTCTAAATAAATATTTCTCATCAGTGAGACATTTAATAATTTCAAAAAACCAAAAAATTTATTGTACTGATTTTGTACTGTATTTCCTGATTAGAAAATGTTTTTTCCTTTATGTAAAATAATTAAGTAGATTTGTTATATACATACATTTGATATAATCAAATATGATTTTATAGTTTACTTTCTTTGTAGAATTTCAATAATGAGGTTCAAGGATTAGTAAATACAACTCAAAACACAGTCTTAATTCAGGATAGGTCTCAAAATTGGAAATGTGGTCTTTATCTTTTACTTAATCTAAATAAATGCTTGAGGATTTTTTTCTATATTTTTTTTTAATGAAGTCAGTTTCTTAAATTGATAGAGAAACTTCTGTCTTTAGTTCTCTATACAATAAGCCATAAACAATGAGGAAGGAATGGCCTCTGAAAAATGAATAAGAAAACCCATTTGAGCATGTTGCATTTACAGACCCTGGGCATTACAATATATGAACCACTGTTGCTTCCAACCCTCCTCCAAATGCAGATTTGAATGGCCCAGAAGTTCCTACAATAGCCAGAAAAATGCAATTAAAAATCTTGTAATCTAGATGTAGCTCAAGAGCCAGTTTGGCCTTGTTTTAGGCAGCATGAAAGAGCAGAGCATGAAAGAGCAGAGCAGTTGTGAATTGGCTTCACAAGGCTTCCTGGTGGGGCATTTCCAAACTGCATAGGATGTCTTGATTACTGCCTGATCACACTCCACATTTCCAACTAAAACAACAACCAGGAGTGATGCAAACAGAGAAAATATTTAGAGGAAAGTAGTTATAAACTTGATCCCTAAAGTGGTTGCTCAAAGATAGAATTTCCTTAATACACTTAATGAGATATTACAGACAGCAAAATCAGGTATGAAAGATTTCTTTCTATTGAAAATGTTGTGAATATGCTAATAACTTAATATTTAGATTAAAGGCACACACTTCCCACAATATTCATGACAGATCTAGAACAAATTTATGGAAATTGGCAAAGATATGAAATTTTAAGAAGGCAATTGGCATACTTTATATATGGATAGATTAGGATAATGATTAGAGAAATAATAAAGGAAATTACAAGAAACATCCCCTCTTTGTTCTTTTTAAGTAATGTAGAAGAGGAATGAAGAGAAAAAGGCAGTTTTGAAAACATAGGTATTTTTCTTAAAGCTGTGTAAATAACTTATGCATTTATCTGCCTATACCTGGCTGTATCTCTATTGCTGTCTCTATCATATTTCCACATATTTATATATTACAATAGTAACATAAAAATTAAAATATCACAGTCCTTGTGATCATCACACAGAATGATAATTTATAATTTGAATTTAAACAAAGACAAAAAAATGTACTCTTACTTTTTACAGGAAAACTGATCAGTCAATTATTTGGTATTAGATAAAACTCATATTTTAAATCTTTCTAATTCTGCATAATGGTTGATTTGTGGATGAAAAGCAAGCTAATGATCAGTGGTCAAAGTTTTGTGTGAACAGGTCTACATCTGACTGGAACCAGACAGTGGCGGTGTGCAAGGTTTGATTTTAGACTTTAGCTTTAGTCAATATTTCTATCAGCAATCTGGATGCAGGAGTTGAACACCATTAGAAAGATTGCATCAAACTGAGAGGTGCTGCATAGGTGGGATCACAGAGTAATGATTAATGGGATAACATATAACGAGTCTAAGTGCCATATTCTGGGCCTGGGATGAAATAGTGCCTGATACAAGTAGAACTGGGAGAGGAGCAGCTGGAGAGCAACCCTGCAAAAAGGGACCTGGAAATGCTGGTCACCAGCAGGCTCAGAAGGAGCCAGCAGGGAGCCTGGACAGCCAAGAGGGCAAACCCCCACCTTGAGTGCATCATAAACTGGGCACAGAACAGGGAGTGCATAGATGAAAAGCATAAGCTGCTTTGTCACATGGCAGCAGACTAACTATGTACCAATAGAAAAGGAAACTCTGCAATGGCTGTATGAAAATTAATATTCACTGAATGAAGCAGGAGTTGTGGGCTAAAATGTTATCTAATTGTGTATGCAAAGACTGTATCGAATTGTATTTGCACAGGCAGGAAGATCGAGAATGCTGTCATCCTTAATTCTGAAATCCCTAACTTTCGAACTTTGACATTCTTTTAACATAATTTTTCAATATAGTGTGTAATGTATAATGCATATATGCAGAAAAGGCAGTTCTGGCAGTAACATGTTCTCATTTTATCTGTTGCTAGCTATTTCTTTTCTCAGAAAACTAATCAAACCCAAAAGCATTTCATAATTCACATCAGAAGGAAATTGACTTTCTTCTATCAGTCTTAATTATTTTTGTTACTATTAAAACAGTCATCTGTGCCAGCTAATTTGACTTTTACTTGCATTCATATACTGCATTCTTATATTTGATTGTCTGAAAGGAAAGGGAAATCAAGTACATAAAAAGATTCAATCAATCTCTGTCTATTCTGTTCTCACAGGTATGGTGAAAGGGGATACTTTCAAAAGATCTTTTTATCTTACAAAGATGATTGGGACCAAACTGCATTAAAATAATAAAAAATCCCCTGAATACTAGGAGCAACAATCAGAATTGGCATTCAATTTGTATTCCACCAGAACATTTTAGCATGCCATCTTATTTCAGCAAGCAGATGGTGTAGCATTTAGTTCTCAGCTGTTGGGAAGGTTGATGGACTCATCATCTTTGGAACAGTTTGTGTTGCAGTTTTTAAATAATAACACTTTTAAGTAATAGACAGAAATTGCACAATTCAACTATGCACCCAATGCTCAGCACAGGGCAATGTGTTTTGTGGAGTTAGTGTTTCATTAACTTCAGATAGTAACTTCAGTTTTCTGACAGATTTCATGTCAAAAAGCATTAGTCATTTCATGGACTTGATTTACCTGAACTTTTTCGCTTTTTCTAAGAATAGATGTCTGAAATAACTTTTGTTTTTCTTTTTAATACACAAAATATGTAAATTCTCCAAGCACTTTGACAAATTTTCCTTGTTAAAGGAATTTTGAAAGTTTATATAAATATCAGTAAGACAATATTGGAGCTTCCAAAAAATTGCTCTTCTGTATCTTTTATATGATCTTAGAACTCAAAAGTAACATACAAAAGAACTGCTTTGGTTTTAATAACATAACTCTTGAGACACTGAGTTCCAGTTTTTCCTTTCTCTGCAAGGTATTTCCTTGACATCTCAGAATTGTACCTTTTGTTAAACAAAGTAAACTATTATAGCAGTCAAAGTACAGGATTAACTCACTTCCACTTGGAAAATCTTCTCCATGATAAAACGGATTCTACTTTCCCCAAAATACATAATGTCTGAAAAAAACAAAGTACTATAAAAGAGGTTCCTAACACTTGTTTGGAAAGAGTCATAGCTAAAGTCAGTTTTAAAAATGATTTGCAGATTTTACATACAAGATTTTTGGCCAAGACAAACCACTGTTTAAACAGTGAAACATAAAATAGAAAATTGCACCAGACAAAAGAAGAATATAATAGGATTATGTTGCTGCTTCATAATGCCTTGTAATCCAAGAGTTCAAAAAGTGATGGTATAGCACACAAAAATTATCCAAATAGTTCTAAATGAAGGGCAATTTCTGAAAGAAGTAACTATCAATTTATTTGAAGTGGAAGTCTGAAAGTTCCTATTCAACCAGTTCATTCTCTGTTGTTCATATTTTCTCATCACATAACATTTTATGTAGTTAATTTTTTAAGCTACATTCACGTAAAGATATGTCTGTTCTCTTTACACAGAAAATTACATTGTCTTTAAAAAACAGAATACATTGAATATTAACTCTTCTATATGCAACATCTAGAGCTGTATTAAGATAAGCTCTGAAGCACTTAAATTACTCATATTTCCTAAACTGAGAAATTTATTGTGCAGAGAATTTGCAACGACAACAACAATCTGTGTTGTTTTGAAAAAAACACACAGCAAAACAAGATTACTCTCAACAGCTACATCACTTTTTCAGGAGATGATTCACTTATTAATTAACACTGTGAAATTATCCACAAATAAACATAATTTTTTCAGGCACTAGAATGACTTTTTTTTTTTTTGAGGAAGATAATCTGCAGGCTAAAGCTATTATAAAAGATTATAAAAGAGAAGATCTGTGAGCAGAAGCAGAAGAGAAAGATGATGAGAAAGGCAGAAAAAGGAGAAAAAAGTCTTTCAGTGACAAGATGACACAAAACTTTATGCCAAATTTAAAATGAGAGAAAAAAAAATCCTGTCTGACTGGCTACACTGCTAGATAGGCCTGCAAGCATGTTCAGAAATCCAAACTTCTTGAAGAATTCACTTTGCAGTTTAAGCTCATACTAATTTCAGGAAAAGTGCATGCAAAAGAAACTGAATTACAGCTTTAGGATTAGTCAACCAATAATTTTAAAATACAAGTCACTAAATAAAATTTAATATGATGATGGTATGGGTTATGGTTTTAGCACTTGAACTCAAAATAAATTTCCATGGTAAAATTCCAATTACTCCAAACATTTTCTTAACAACATCACTAAAAGAAATTCCACATATCTGTACCTTGTCCATTTGAGGATTACATTGCAAATCTTCAGAGAATGCTCTGAGATAGCAAAACAATGTATTCAGGTTTAAGATTGCACAGTAAAATGGTTTTATGAGGTAAGATAAAAATACTGAAGGAAATTCAGTGTCAGTCTATCATTGTTTTGTTTATCTTATCAAGATTAATGTATCAATTTCTACAGGAAGCAAAAGGAAACTGATCAATTTTTAAAGCGCTTTTTTTTCCCTCATGCTTTTCCAGTCCCAAATTGACATTGTTGTTTTTGGAGAAGGTTTTGTGGGTCTTGTTTGTTTGTTTGTTCGTTTTGATTTTTGTGGGTTTTTGTTTGTTTATTTTTGCTAAGGGTTCTCCAGTGGGTTCTCCTGCAAGCAGCTCAATTTCAGTATTCTCTTACCTTAGAAAGTATATAAGTCAGTATGACTAAAATGTTTCAAAGTAAGTGCTTTTAGTGGTCCATATTTCACAGCATAAAATATTTTTAAATATGGAGTTCATTTTGTGTGACAATACAAAGAAATTTAGAGGATGTTTTGGTTGGTAATTTAATATGCAGAAGTTCTTCATGTCCACTTTATATGCCTATCTTGCCAGTATATATTCAATCTATTCTAAATGATTGCATGTCTGAAAACATGACCTCTGAAGTCTTCTTAAATAATTTGTATATTGTTTATATTAATGTGCTTCTCTTCAGTATTTGTTGTACAAACTCCACTTAGATAATACAGTTCACATTCCAGCTGGTGTAGCTGAAACAGTACTTTTCCTGACTCACTGTTGGTTTTTACTTACTTTTGCCTGAATTGACATTCTAATTTCCCTCCAATAGCTTTCTTAAGAATAATCTCTCACGCATCTTAATATTTCTTTTCATGATGAAGCATACAACATAAAGAACAATAAATGGGATGTTGCACAGTTATATTAAAAACTTTACGTTCTTCAAATTTTTCAAAGCACTTTCTTGTTGAGGTATTATTTCTTTGTATTAGAGTTGGAATAGCTGGAAAGATTAGAATCCAAGTATAATTGAAGTAGTTCTATGTACATTTGTACTGATTCATAGCTGTATTTTATATATTGACAGAAAAAAAATCAGATTAAAATCAATTAGTGTACGTTATATTTCCTAATAGTTACCACATATTTTTGTTCTTGCATACTATTATATACTCTTCCTATAGTCACATTATAGAAAATGTCTCAAGATGTTTATATATTTCCTTTGTCACTAAAATTTTATCAAATATATGTTTCTACACTAAAAAACTCACATGTCCTAGAGGACTTCTGTTTCATAAGGGGTTTCATAAGTCCCTGGACTTCAGGAGAGAAGGGACCTGCTTGGAAGAATCCCAAGGAATACAACCATGAAGAGAATAATGTCTGAGAGACCTAGATGATATGCAAGGATCACCTCCTCCAATCTCAGAAATGGGCTGCCTTGGGGAGCCTGAAGCCAAGGCAAGGTGGCAAGAGCCCTTAGCACAGGAGCTGTGAGCTCCTGACTAAACTCACACACCCAAAGGAAGCATACTGGAAACAGGCTCAGGTGATCAGGGGCAGGGGCAATAAACAAACACTGTCTGAGGGCAGTAATGGAGCTCAGAAAGCCAAAGCTCACCTGGACCTGAAACTATCAAGGGATATTAGGGGCAACAAGAAAGGGACATAAAGAGGTACAACATCTGCCAAAAAATCTGGAAAATATTGGTCTCATGCTGAATGTTATCAGACATTTTCAAATTGAAAGCACTCAAATCACTGTTTCAGGTAACAAATGTAATGTGACTCCATTATAAAGTGACAGGCTTATTTCTTCTAATGTATAATAATTATTATTGCTTTTCATGATTACTTTCTAATATGTTATTCAATGATTTCTAGTATACTTTTTCTTTGGCTGCAGGAGGCCCCTTCACAGTGGCTTTTCACATAGAAAATCATTCTTAGCATATCTCACAACAGTAGCTATGTTATTTGATCTTTGACTATTTTCCTTATTTTCGTATGAGACATGAAAATTAATTAATTTCTTTAAAATGTATTTTCACTGCAAAGCATGAAATACATGATCATGTATTATGCATACTGACAGTATTGTGTTCCTATATTTTACTCAGTGTGGATATTGCAATTGTCTCAGTGAGTTTAGAACCAGTACCTTGATGTGATACAATACAGGAAATCAACAGATAGCTAAAATTTTGCAGATGGAAATTATGTTCATCAAAGGATGATTAAAGACCTCTATGTTTTCGTAAAAATTCTTTCTTATAGATTTTTATAACTAATCTTTTTTTCTTTTTTTGGCCTTTCATAAAAATAATGTTTGAGCCTTCACAGACAAGAATGATGTTACATTTTTATTTTTTGTAAGGCTGTCACTCCACAGGTCAAATAATATAACACCACTGTGAAGACAGAAATTGTCATTAAGAAAAGAAACTCATCAGCTTACTTACCCGAGAACTTACAGAAGTAACTAATGATCATATAACTTTTCACTATGAACTCTAAGTCCCCTTTAAAGTCACAGCTTTCACAATGAAGTGTCAACAATTACTTTTATAAAATGTATTAGCAAGTGTATTGAATAACTCTGAACCAAACCAAAGATTTGAGTGATCCTATCTACAGTAAAGACAACCATTTCTCATGGGAGACCTGTGAGATTGGTTGTTTTCTCTTGTCACTGCTGATACAATTATATACAGATATATTCACTTCCTCCTTAGATAACACAGCTGCACGGCAGACCTGGGCTACATCTAGGCTGTGTATCTCTATCTTTTTCAAACTATATTCTTTCAATAATTTCATATTTAGCACAAAGCAGAATGGTTTCATTTGGAACCACACTTTTCAAATTTAAAAACATGATGCTGTCATCTCTGCATCTGTAGGCATATGATTGTACAAAGGTAATATATATACAGTGGCACTTGGAAGAAGAATCTCCAAGTATATTGAAAAATTTCTATGCAGCAGTGAGTAGGATAAATGCTACAATTTTATCATTCAGAGCACATTACACTGACTATATACTGAAGAATGGAATTGAATTTCCTTAAATCCAAAACAGCTTTTAAATTTCTCTTCTCTTCAGAAAAATATATGTGCATATATCACAGAAAACACGTTGAAAAAAACCCCAGAAACTATGTATAAGGAGGTTAGTAGTATATGTGTATGTATACATATGTATATGTATATATATATACACACACTTAGAAATTCTATTTTGATAATTTCCTCAAGTTATAGTCTAATTTGCTTAGTTCAAGAAAGAATTTGAAAGCAGAGCATCAGAAACAAGCGGATAGTTTATATTCTCAGGAAATAATACTTCAGTTGGAGATTCTTTTCCCCAGTGGTTCTCACAACATTGTGAATGCTGTACTCCTGCCACAAAAGTTTCCACTGCCACCTAAAGTATCCAAAGAAAAGTCTCTAATTTTAAAAAATTGTTTATTAAAAGGCAATATCAATGAACAAAATATTCCCCACTAGGTGAAAATCAACAATTTATTACATATTGCAATATACTGCATATTAATGCATGAAAAATATCACTGCATATATATGTTCAATGCTGCATATATCTTTATTTAAAACAGGAGCCATGTAAGCTCATTTTAGTATTCCAGTTATGATTAAGAAAGAATGATAGACATGCGTAAACATGCATTATTGTGATAAACGTGGGCTAAAATATTCTTACCACAACTTTCCAATCAGCAACAAATCTCTCATTGATATTACTTGTGACTTGATCAAGAACTCAATAAAAAAAACAGCCGTGTTATAATTTTGCCTACAATATTTCAAAAATATTATTCAGACTATTATCAAGAAATACCTTTATATCAAAGGACTAGATATTCTGTCAGCATCTCTTGCCATTTTACAGGACTATAAGATAATGCAGAGGGGAAGAGAGGTTCCTGCTCCACAAGTCAGCCTCACGCACAAAATAGTAACAAAAAAAAAAGTCAGAATCCTCAGGCCTTTTATAGCTGGACCTTGAATACTTCTATGAACGGGGACTCCACAGACCTCTCTGGCAAATATTATGCGTGTTTAATTACTTTCACTGTTCTGGTGATTTCACCTGGGACAGAGTTTATGATTCCATCCAACCTGACCTTTAACCCTCAAGTAATGGGGCACCCAAAACTTCTCTGGGAAACCCATTTCAGTGCCTTCACCCTCACAGTGAAGAATTTCTCCTTGACATCTAATCTAAATCTCTCCACTTTTAGTTTTGAATTGTTCCCCCTTATCTGGATGTGTGTAAAGTCACTATCCCTCTTCTGTATAAAATTCGTTTTAGTACTGAAAGGTTTAAATAAAGTGCTTCAGGAGCCTTCTCTTCTCCAGGCTGAACAAGCCCAACTCTCAGCCTGTTTTCATAGGAGAGGTACTTGAGCCCTCTGATCAACTTTGTGACCTTCCTCTAGACAGGCTCTAATAGGTCCCACCTCTTAATTTTGTTGGTGACCCCACAGCTGGACACTGTATGCCAGGTGTGATCTCACCAGGGCAGAGCAGAGGGACAGAATCCTCTTCCTCACCCTGCTGCCCACACTGCTTTGGGTGCAGCCCAGGGTACAATTGGTTTTCTGAACTGCAAGTGTACACTGCAAGCTCATGTCCAGCTTTTCGTCCATTAGAACGCCAAAGACTTTCTCTGCAGGACTTCTCTCAATAAACTATTTTCAAATTTATTATTCTTATATTTTCTATGATCAATTATTCATACGACATCCATAGGATTTTTCTTACATTCTCACTGGAATTACTCAGATTACCCAATTCAAGCTTGTAAACATACCATGATGTAAGACAGAACATTTTCCTATCATTAAGATGGAGGGTACCTAATTTAACAGTGCTTAAAGATTAAAAGTGACTGCATTTTTGGAATTTTTTTTCCCCCAGTTTTATGAACTATAATTTAGATCCGAAGCTGCATTACAGTTTTCATACCCATATATTCTTCTGGCTTGACATGTCAAGTGCTGACAGTATAACATTTTGGATATTCATCTATCTAATTTCAGTGATCTGCAATGTGTATAAAAATCAAAAATTTCTGCTTGCTCATTTAAAAATTTTTCAGGCAGTGTTGCTCAGGCCAGTATTTTCTAATTATTATTCTGAGTTTTATTACAAACCCCATATATTGAAGTACATATATTGAAGGACAAAATTGCCATATTTCTTCTTTACATTTGATGTAATGCATACTGAATAGTAATTATGAGGTATATATTAGAAGTATAATTCAACTATTAAATATTGTATTTATAATTGCAATATATAATAATTTATTATATAAGTATATCTGATATTTAATATCTAATTATATAATTATTATATAATTATAATTAAGTTGTATAATTTGACTAATACTACTAATACTGGCATTCTGGTCAATCAAACATATTTTGTGTTCATTTTCATTCAGAAAAAGAAAAAGGCAGGAGATAGGATAGGGTGAAAGATGAAAAATCATAGGCTTTTTATATGGTCTGAAGTAAATAAAATATGACATAAAAGAAATTACATTATATACGATAGTAAGGAAAAAAATACTAAGTAAAAAGGTCAAAATAAAATAAGAAGTATTCAGTGCTTCCTAACTGAAGTATTTTAATTCATTAGAACCAAAATTAAGTTCAGTGTTTATATATTCTTCTCTTATAGTTTCTATCTCAAATAGTTATGAAATCATAGAAAGGTAGAATATGAAAAAAAATACCACATTCAATTCTAATCATACTCAATTAGGGTTTCCTCAAAGTTATGCTGGGGAAAGAGAACCAGCCTAACAATGCCAAGAAGGTGGGCTGTGCAAACCTATGTTCTCATGATGACTGCAGCCATGCTATAATTCTCAGAGATATAGGAGACTATTGTCAGCATAGTTCACTGGTTTCTCAGTACTCAGTAGCTTGTATTTAGTTGTTTTTTCCTCTATTTTTATCCAGAAGAGGTTGTTCCTCTTCTTCCTTTCATGAGCCCTTACAAAGTAAATGGAGGGTTGGAGAGTGAACCATCTCAAGCATTGCAATGGTCACCCATGCTGCATTAGCACTTGTTCTCTCTTTGGTTTCTTCACTAGCTCTAAGCAAGACCTGCGCTAGCCCTAGGGCAACTCTTTTGAGAGATGTTAGCCAAGATAATGTTATAACTCTCGGATCTTGGATCTTCCTTGACATGAGGGACTTGAATTTTACTTATTTCTCTTATTTGAGGACTGCCAGCTACTCCAGACACTTTATTTTTTGGCGGGGCTATTGGTAGTCATTGTTCGTTGGTATCAAGGAATTCTCTCAAAACAACAGCAAGATGGTTGCAAGTGCTCAGGTTGTTCCAGGTAACTCAGTCAGTACCCTTTCATGTTGAATTATGTTTGTGATCTATAAAAAAACTCTCTTGAAATGAAACTGTGATTTCGACAAGTTTCATATATAAACATTCATTCTTACAAACAGATGTGTGTGTCTGTGTGCCATTGCTTGCCTGGAAAATCAAATATTTCATAGAATCATACAATATCCTGAGCTGGAAGGGACCAACAAAGATCATCAAAGACCAACTCCTGACCTTGCCCAGTAGAGACCCAAAAATTACACTATGTTCTAAGAGCACTTTTTCAAATGCTTCTTGACCTCTGTAAGTCTTGGTGCTGTGATTATTTACCGCCTGTTCCTGGGCTCAACCGCCCTTTGGGTGGAGAAGTCTTTCCTAATGTCCAACCTAAAACTCCCCTGGCAGAACTTCAGGTCTTTCCCTTTGGTCCTGTACCTGGGCACCAGAGAAGGGATCTGTGCCTGCCCCTCCTCTACTCCTCGGGAGGAATCTGTAACTGAAGTGGGGTCATCTCCCAGCCTCCTTTTCTCCAGGCTGGACAAACCAAGTGACCTTGTTTTGACATTTCATCTAAATGAAAATGTAACCACTAACCTGTTCTCTTAAGTAAACAGTACTTCTTTTAGTCTAGAAACCAGTAGAACAAGTTAATCTCAATCTCTGTATTTGGTCTGCTAGAATGAATGTGACCTCTTCTGTTGTTACGTTAATAAGGTTCTTTTCTCTAGAGTAATCCTTTGGGATGCACCAGTGTAATCTCTTGCCTTTTGGCATTCTTTCCATGTCGAAGAGCAATTGTTATGCGAGAACTTCTTTTTAACCTCTTTTTTTTCCCTGTGAGAATGAACTATTCATTTCTGTTAATTCATCAAGAAAAAAATTGGAACATAAGAAATGGACCAGCTTCAAGGTCATTATCTGAATTAATATGGAATATAAGATGTTTCAGGAAAGGTATAATAAGAATTTGTACAAAGAATGACACTACTTTACATTTTGAAAGAAAATGAAGAAAAGCAAAAGAGAAAAAAAAGGAAGAATAAACCCAAGAAAGGGAATGGAAACAAGAAAGGGAATGGAAACTTTGTTTTGCAAATGTGCTGCTTCAACTGTGACAAACTGTAGTGTAGGGATCTGAGATCAGTCCTGCAAGTCTCTCATGCCAAAAGAGCAAAGTGGAGTAGCAAGTCAGAATCAACACAAGCTTGAAAACCCTTCTGATGTTAGTTGTAAGAAACTTTGCCAAGGAATCTCTTGCATCACTGGCAATATTGTTAAATTATCTGCATAATAAATAATTATTTCCTGACAGACTAACAATACCTCCCTAAATTAAAAAGATTTACAAATTTCACTTATAGATGCTTATGTGTTAATTTTAAAATTAAAATGAATTTTTAGCCAATGAACAGCGAGCATATTCAGTACCATTGTGTGCCTATCCACTTCATCTATAGATAGTCTTTATGAAAGACTGTAGACAATTCAAACTGTATTTATCAGATACAGTGATATTTCAAAGGCAATTGAGCCCCTGTGAAAATTTCTGGTATCTTGGATGAGTCTCAGATTTGAGCCTTCATTGAGGAAGAAACCAGAGGAAATGTAATTTATGCATATTTATTTCTGACTATGTCAAAAGGACAGTTTCTTTTCCTGGCCAGACAAATGCACATAACTTTTGCCAAATTGTATCAGCTGTTACCTTTTCTTTGGTGGAGAGAATTTCTGGTGACAGCAGAGAGCAGAAGGGAGAATTAGTGTTACTCTTGCTATGAGGAAAGGGTGACAGGTAGTAAACCAGGGAAAACTGAGTCATTTGCTTCTCCTTGCTGTGATGTTAATGAAACAAATTACTTCACTGAAATCTTATGAGCATAGAAACATTTTAGAAATATTTGTAGGATTCATGTCTATTTGCATTAATCTCATTTTTATGTTAGAAGAATATAATTTCAGTTTCTGTGCTCTTTAAAATAATAACCTTTATTATTCAAAATTCCCTCTTACAATATCACACACATTATTATATCTCTATTAAGAGATATTTTGAAATTAAAATTAAACTATAGTCTTATTTCCCCTTCCTGTAGGCCTGCAGTTCATAGAGAGGCAGGAGTACATGGAAGGAGAGAAACTGTCCTGTCTATTTACAATTGCCTATCATGCATGAAAGAGGAATTTTCAAACTGTTAAAAAAAAAAGAATATCAAACAAAAACTCTTCATATCCCCTATTTTCCTGTGTGCTGAAATCTTTTACCTAGAAAACTCTACTGAAGCACACAGAGTTTAAATTCAAATAAAGAATTTAATAATTCATATCACATCAATATGCTTACTTTCAATCTTTTCTCCAATGAATAAAAGCCATCTCTTTGGTCTGAACCATCCATAGCTAGTGAAAGATCTTTCTAATCCCTACATCCTGGCTGTTTTAGAGAAAGACCTTTGCTTAGATTCTAATAAAAAATGACTGTCAAAATTAATACATATATTACTACAAAAGGTTATAATTTCAACACCATGAAGATTTTATTACTTAAAATCAGTAAAAATGTGGCCCATCACCATTTAAGAGCTCTAGATCAAATATAGATTGCACACATTCATATATTGCTGCTGATTTATATCAGGTAAGTGTCAAAATCACTCCCATCCTAGCTAATTAAACTTTTGCGAATTTCTTGTGAATGGTTTTCCTGAAATTGCAATGGTGACAAATGGCTGATGTTCTTTTCACTCTACTCCCTCGAGAAATTGAAATGAACTTTTGTTTTGCTGTGAAAATCTCATTTTGCTTCATAGATCCTTGTTACCCTGCACATGTTCTGTTCTCAAGAGGATGTTTTGATACAGAAATATAACATTCCATATGAAAAAAAACCCCATCACTTTTTCAGACTTCAAAGAAGCCTGAGCTTAGTTGTGGAGGGAATTCTTTTCAGTATTATTGCTTCATAAAATACATTGATTTCAGAGCTCCAATCTGTTCCAAAGAGAATACTTCATGGGATCTTGTTCAGCTCCTGTCCTCCCCAATGCCACTGGCAGAATGTGTTACATTTGTTCTCAGTACTCACTGAGGGGGAGGAAGAAAAAGGAAATACACAGCTATTAACATTTAGTACAACTGCAGTTCACTCACTAACAAAGGTGAAACAATGAATGGGGAATGGAGAACCAGCAAACAGAGTGATTTATAAATGGAATCTAAACAGACATAATATATTCAAAATCAAAGCTGAGACTGCTGAGGAAAGCTCTTTCAAAATATCAAGATCATACTAGCTGGAAAAATATGTATGTTGAGGGATCAAATTAGGATATAGTAAAGCATTAGTATATAGTAAAGCAGGACTCATGCTAGCAAGATGAGAGTAAAATATAACATCATCTCAACTAAACCTGCTTCATGGTCGTTTTTGTTTCTTTGTTTCTTTGTTTGAGGAATATCCTCAGCATCTAAAACAAAGAAGCTTACATCAAGGTTTCTTCTTTGAGTTTATGCTCAATAGACATCTACCAGATATTAATCTGACCTATTTTAGACATCTGTGTCAGGGTAGGATGAATTAAGCTTTCAGAATACTTTACTTTCTTCATTTTTCAGAAAAATATCCTAGCAGAAGCAGTTCTGATGTAAGTATGCATATTCAATGAGATGAATTTCCTACCCCAAGCAGCCTTCAGCTTTCCTGTTCTGCCATGCCTCACTTCCATATTCCTCTAACCAGTAACCAGACCCTGGTAAAGGTGATCTTAATGCACAGGAATGCAAAGATGCTTTAAAGAACTATTTCAGTACAGTATATCTTACTGCTTTACAACTCTGAGGACAGATATCTGACTTTAGCGGGCATTCTTCTTTTTGTCTCAAATATTTAGGGCATTATAAATTTTGAAATTACACCTTTGGTCACTAAGAGTATTTCTAAGGTGATAAGACAGGGAAAGCTTTTGGTTGTTTAGGTAAAGTCTTTAATACTGCAGCAAACTTGCAACTGAATAAACTTTCCATGATTGTCAGGATTTTCTTCTGGTGGTTAGAGAGGGGAGGAAGATTTTGTTCTTTTTTTTCCTTTTTCATCTCATTATTAGTGTAGTTAAACAAGGACTGTTGGAGACAAATGAACTCAACAGATCTGTTGGCTCAGTGCCTACAAGAAATGCTAAACTTCTTTTCTGTTTAAGCTTAATGGAAGTGAACTTTAAATAATAATTTTTAAGTATTCAAAATATCCCATTTTAAACTCTGCCAAATCTGCACTACATAGGTTTCATACAGAAAATGAAATTATGTCTTCAGAGAATCTTACTTTCTGTTTCAGTCTGATTATAACAGAACTACTGCTATCCTAAAACTCTACCTTTAAAAATTTCACAATGAAGACGTACTTTTCCAAGCAGCATTTTGAAACTGTATCATTATGTCCACCCAAAATTCCAAACTCAGTGCTATTTGTGGGCTGCTTCACGTTGGAATTCTGGAAGCTGTTAGGTACCAAGAGTTGACTGAATATCAAGTTTACGGTGTCTTCTCTTGAAGATTTTAGCCATGAGGAAAGAATTGCATAAACAGATGATGACAAGCTCATACATTCAGTAAGAACAACTCATTTAACCAATGACTATCAAATTGTTTAAGGAAAAATGGTCAAATATGTATCACATTAAAAGAAAACTTGATAAGTACTGGACTCAGAATTTAATTGCTTAATTGCAAAGGCATTTGGTTCTGAAAAAAATTTATAAAAATGTTCTTAAAAATGAAGTTCAAGGTGACTATAAATAGCTTTTGCTTTCTGCCCAATATCCTCTTATGCAACAATATTTCTTTTACAAAAAACTATTTAGTCATCACCTAAAACTGCAACTAATGTTATTATCACATTTTATAATAAACATCATCTATTCTTTCAAATAATTTAAATAGTGTAGGAGAGCAAGAGATAAAAAGGAAAGTACACATCTTTCTATGCAGAGCCTGTCTCAATATGGGAGCAAGAGAGTGAAGTTATTTCCAGCACTGATTGCTATGAGCATCAGGGGTACACTTTGAAAGAAAAGGAAGAATAGTATTGAATATGAAGCTAATGAACAATCTGTCCTCACAACACAGAAAAATGCTGTCCTTTGAGGTATCACTTCATTATTTTTTTATGATTTTTTGCTCCGAAAATAACTAATGGTACAAAAGAAAAAAAAAAAGGGAAATAAAAAGAAAGATAGATTTCTGTATCTAGAAAGACAAAAGCAAAGAGTCATACTGACAAGGACTGCAAAACATACTTTCTCACATCTGTAAAAAAAGGATACAATTCCTTTTCGTCCTGTATTTTTTCCCTATAACAATACCAAAAGGAAGGGATCTTCTGATCCTTCCTACAATCTGACAGTGATGAGACTGTTGAGAGAGAATGTAAACATTGGTCTGTTTATAGGTCATAGAGAAGTTTAATAAGTTTTCTGACTCAAAAGAATTTAAACAAACCCATGCTTTATTCTAAACAGTTGATATATGTAAGTAACATAAAAAAACTCCAAATACATTTGCTTCCAAAACAACTGTATTCTTTAATGTAATAGAAAAATTTATTTCAATTAACAGTTTTTGTAAATTGAACAGTTTTGTTTGGTTTTTGTTTTTTGTGTCACTTTATATTATGTTAGGAAGTCTAATTTTTAAAGAGTTAACCATCTGTGGAAATACTTAATGAAGTCCAATGTTTCATCATGCCCACAGATTGCTTTGCTTCATATCATATGCATATATTTTGAAAATGTTTTCTTCCTGAGAGCTTATGATCAAATATGAAACAAGGTTTAAGTTGTACTGACAGGCAGCTAAATGGTTAGTTATATAGCTAACTAGGAAACCCTCCTGCATGAAGCTCTCATGGGCAATTATGTACTTATCTTAAGACTTTGCACTTCTTTAATTTGTTTCAGTACATGAAATTGGTAGATAAGAAGGCTGATTATCCTCTGTTCAATCTTATAAGAAAATAGAAAAGCTTGAGAGATTGAGAGATCTCTGCAAGAAAAAGAAATGCATTGACCATTCCTGCAACTTCTTTTTTTTTTTCAATGATTGAATTAGAAAAGATTTTCAAAAGAGCAAGAATCATTTTTATATCATCTATTATATAATTTCTTGTTTCTTGTTCTACTTGTTGTCCATTAAAGAAGTAACATAGTATTATAAGTATGCTGTTTGATGAATATTGAATTACCTGACAAACTACTGCATTTTGAAACCATCAGAATAAACTTTCAGAATGCAACTGCCTGACAGATCCACCAACAATGGCATGAAGCAAAGATAGAAAAACGACAGATAATTAAAAAACTTATCTGGGTGACCAAATAACTTATATCAGCATATCAAAGAAATTACAACATTAATATCTATGTTCTGTTCTTTAGGTTTCCTATGGGAGTCATATATATTGCATGGAAGATTTTATTGAAATGCACGTTAAATAACCATATTATCCACAAGTTAGGCTGCTCAGCCGAACTCCTGATGTCAGCTCAAATGACTACCCATAAAACCCTGTTACTTACTGTATTAATGATGTTACTGTGCCTGTTAGTGATACAGATTTTATAGGAAAATGATATATGAATATTTCAGGAACTTTTTAATAGATCAGTACTTTGTTTTTACTTCCCAGATTTTAAAAGTGATGTTTTGAAACTGTGGTTTACAGTTAGGACAGGAAAAAATTTAACCTTTTAGTAGAGAAGTAATAAAATCATTTAAACATAATGTTCCAATTCATAACAGCATCTTGACATGAGGGTCCGAAATTTAAAATTTTTCAAAGTTGTACTATTATTATTATGAGCAGAGACAACTTGATAGTGACCAGTCACTTGAAACTCTTCTTCCAAGATTACATTTGAAAAGGAACAAAAAAAAAAAAAGAAATCAAAGGAAAAATTCTGCAAATGGGATTGTGAAGTCACTGCAATTGGAATCCAGCCTGGATATTTATGTCAAAGATGGGTTTACTGTGAATCCAACCTCCATCACTCAGATCTTCTGCAGAACAGTTTCCCAGGTGTTTGATTGGATTTTGCCCTATCTGTGCCCTGTGGACAATGAAACACAGACTTTAAGCTGTCCCCAAATAATAGCTTAGAATACATTTACACTGAGCAATTGTATTGTGCTTAAAATTCTGTCACATCACTGATACTGTTTTGGTTTGCTTTATCCCGAAGGGAATTTTATGTACAAAATCAATGTTTTGAGTTGATTGAAGATAAGATCAACCATCTTGAAAGTGCAAAGACATTTGTCTACAGAAGTCAATATTTAAAAATAAAGAAAAAAAAGAAAAAAAAGGAAAAAAACCTCTAAACTTTATCACATAAAGAATAAACTTCTCTTTTTGAAATGAATATGAAAAATAAATACTGAAGGTATTAAATGCTAAAGAAATTATGAAAAAATATTAGAGTAGGAGGTTTAAATTATTAAATAAAAAAGTATATTTTATAATTCTGACACTGAAAATTAGATGGTATAAGGGAAGCTTATACCATCTAATATATACTGATATATATTGACAGTATACTGATGCACTTAAGCTTTTTCCTTTGTGTAAATTTTTGTAGGACTGGAATCCAAGTGCAAAGAGAATGAAACATGTAGTTTAGCTCTAACTAGTATTCCAAATAACAAAAAAAGCCCTCAGATGTCAAATGTACTGGAGACCTAGGCTCAGGTATTCTTGGGATTAATTAATGGGTACTATTGTCACAGTTGCAGTGATCCATGTTGTCTCCCACTTCCTCAGAAATTTGGATCTGGAAAACAAAGATATCATCATAATATTAATGAGGAAATTCATCCTTTTGTTGCAGAGTAGGTCCTGCTATAAATTTGCTATTCACTCACTCTGATGAATTTAGATATAGAATTCATGCATGCTTTTAAGACAGTCACCACAATAAAAAATAAAAAAAAAATCAGTAAAACATGAGAGAAAAATCCAAGAAAATATGTAGAATGATTCCAGTTCAGACTAGATGAGAACTTCAGTAAAAGATAACTGATCTGAGTAAATGTTTCAGAGAGTACATCTGTAGTTAAAATGTCATTATAAAGGTTTTCTTAGTGTGTTAACCTTCTCAGTGAGCTATGAATAACTTGGCTTAGAGAGGAACAACAATTCTTCTTGACTATATACAATATTATAGTTAATTTATATTTATCTCAAAATTATCTATCTCCACAATAACAGTGATCAGAACACAGCAAATTCTGCAGGTCAGACCCTGTCTTGCAAACAGCTGGTGAGCATCAACTGCTCTCTGCATACACATCTCATTTTTTGTAAACATATAACCATCCTGTTCAGAAACAGACTGTACTTACTGAGACATAAATCCAAGAACAGGGACAAGATCAGACCCTGGAGAAATGATTGTTGCTGAACTTGCATAATACGGAAAAAATAGTTCTGCAGTGTATGATATGTAGGGACTGTAATTTATAACACTTTATTTAGTTTCATTGTGTTAATGCATAGATCCATGGTGTTGCTAATGGAAGTCACTTAAAAATTTCTCCAGCTTTATAGATATTCAAATATGTGAACTCGATGAACAAATTTGTCTCAGAAGCAAAGCAACATATTAGTTGAGAGAACCAATTTTCCAAGTATTAATATAGGGATCTAATCCCAAGTCATTGAAAATTTATAAACTGAGACTTAACCTGCAAGTTTAAAACACTTTAAAGCCTGAGTAAGCAAGATGTGTCCTTTATTAAAACAGCAACAAAACTATCTCAGGGTTCTGGCTTCAGCATACAAAGAGAACCAGCAGAGAAAAGTTATGGGTTTTTTTATATATTAACTGTGAAATGCTAAATGAATGTCATGTTTTGGTAGCATGATCTAAAATGAACAGAGAAGGAAAAAACCTCACCAAAAAAATGGATGAGTTAACTATTATTGCACATTCTTTCCTTCAAAGAAGGCCACATCTTGTTTTCAATGTATTCTCTTAGTCTGCCAATTAAGGGAATTGTCAGAAGTTTGAATTCTGTAATGCATTTTCACTATCTTTATGACCTTCCCTATTTATGGAATTGGAGAAGTACAAGATAACAACTGAGTAACAGTAATATTTAAATTGTCAGGAGAATAGATTAGGCTCACAGTATTTTCTGTTCTCATTACAGACATTGTCATACAAATGTAGAATTCAAATTTTAATGCCTCATATATTTTAGCAATCACAATTGTAAAATGTTCTTTTGTGACCTTCTCAGTGTTTGTTTCCTGGTTTATTAGAACCTTCTATAGTTCTCTGCCGCCCAGAGATCTCATAATATGTAAGGGGAATATCAAAATGCTCAGCCCATATATATTTAACATTTCTTAACAGTTTATATGTTATAAAGAATTTATAGCAGAAGGCAACTTCTAAGTGGACAATATCAAATAAATAAGTGAATAAAATTAGAAATATTTAATCAGAAATGGCCACTTATATGCATTTTTTTAAACAAAGATTAACAATTAAAAATTAATTCCAAGAAGTAAAACAGTGTGTTACTATCAAACCAAGTAAGATTAAAAATCAAGTAAGATTAAATATTTTGATAGCCAAGCTTAAAAATTAGAACATTTTACTATATTCTTTCGCTAGAATATATTACCTGTCAGCAACAAAATTAAAATGAAATATTCAGCCCAAATTTTTTAGTAAACCTCTGAACTTTTTCTATTTTAAAAATATAGTATCTAATTCATAATTCTTAGAAGCATAAAGATACAGGTTTTGAAATTCTATCATTTCCAATTATATGATGTGTGTAAATTACAATTTAAAAATTAATGTCTTCTCTAAATTTTAGAGATGCCCCTTTTCATTCATCAGGTTTTTATCTGAAGTGTGCTATTCTAAAGAAACCTCCTGCAGCCCAAACCTCTTTATTTTGTAAGGATTCAGCTTTCCAGTATGAAAAATAATACTTTTCCAGCCAGCTTCATTAAGTGCAATGGCACAATCACCCTACACTGCAAGATAAGCTCATTGGCTGTGTCTGTTCCCAGAGAGTACCAGTGTGCAGACAGACTCAATCCCTTTATTTAAGAATGGCAGTTTGTATTCAGATCACATATTAATGAACTTCCAGCTTCAGCATCTCTCTAGTTTTAGTAGAGTGTCTATCTGGAATAATAAATACAGATCTGAAAAAAAGAACTCTGTACTTGAGTTTTAGTATATGGAAATTTTCCCATGTGTCTTATTTTCCCTTTCAGGAACATAATGCATTGTTTCCTGAGTGTGTTTGTCAGAAAACCTTAGACATTTAATTAAACACTTTCACATCTACTTTATGCACAATTGTCAGGACAAGTATCTTGACTGTCATTTATTTTTCATTGCACTGAAAGAAAAATGTTCATTGCACATCTTTGGTGCAATGAACCACATGCATCTATGAGAAACAAAGGCTTTTTGCCGTTTAATGATTGCTTTAGTCAAGCCTTGACTGACAGCCAGAATTTTTACTCATTATGGCATTAACCTAAGTGAAACTTCTGCTATGTAGAAATGTGCTGCCTTTATCTTATGGTAAGCATTATGTGCATTCCTCCCAGTAAATGCTTAGCTGTTGCACAGACAGGAGTGCCAGATCCCTCTTTTCAAAAGGAAATAAACAAACAGGAACATCACTCTACACTGAGGCACTGATTCATGAAACAGCTAAATAATCACATTAGCACAGAACACACAAGTATTAAATTTCTTTCAGGATGGGACAAAGTTCATAAAATCTCTTCTAAAGTACCTTGTAGGTCTCAAATGACAACATTGTCAAATCTGTCTATGGAGTCCAGAGACTTATTCAGCTTCTCTTTTAGTTAATACCTGCATTGGTCTTTCGCAATACCTATAAGCTCCAAGAGTGTGATGCTGCTGCAGAAACACAGGGGACATGCAAGAAGAGTGATACATGAAGTGAGCATTAAGAGAGGCAATACACAACCCACAGGACACCCAAGCTCTTCTGTAGGAGCAGAAGGAGGCCAGACATGTCATTACATTTAGGAAAGTGGTTTCCACCACATTAACAGCTGTGGCAATTTCTCTGCTCACTATAAAAGGGTGACCCATACCACACAGATACAAGTTCACATTTATCTGTCTGAATACAGAACTGAACCTCACCCTGATATTTCCAGCATTTATCTTAAAAATAGCCAGTGTCTTTGATCTAGAAATTACTTCTTTGATTCAGAAATTTTGCAATGATTTTGAATTCAGTACCAAATTAGCTTTTATAGAAGACTCTATTTAAATTATTTTAAGTATTTTGAGTCTTATTCAGACTCTGTAATAAATCTTTGATGCGTGCCTGACTCATATTTCAGCCAGACACTATAATCATTTCTTGTTGTTGAAGACTTGATTGAAAACCTGCTGAAATTAACTGATACAGTCATATGCTTTCAAAAGCTTTAGGATCAATCTCTTATGGCCCATGAATAAATATTAAAAATCATCTCATTTTATACTTAAAATTAAGAAAATATCTTTTGTTTTCAAAATGGACCCTACAGACTCCATTTTATCATTTAGAAACTACTTCGCACAGGTTGTAAAATCCAAGATCAATGGATTCAATTTTTCAATAATTAAAACAGAATTGGGCAAGAAAATGTTTAAAGTTCTTGAAATGGTTTAGCATTTACTCTCAGATAAAACTTCAGCATTCTTTAAAAGGATTTGTATTGTTTATTTGTAATCCTTTAATAGTGATTTTTATTTCACAAATACATTCAAAATCCATTTTGTTGCATTTCTAAGCTGTTAGAACATGAATAAAGAATGCAGCAGATAAGACAGTGTTATGGCTATTATGATATAAAGGTAATATTCTATATTTTTGTTTAAAGCAAATGCTTGCATCTTTGGAAAGAAAGTAAGTCAATTATTTTGGAATATCTGAACAGATTGATTATTTCCTACTTGGAAATTAAATAGCTCCTCTTTCCTTATATCTATTTGATATCCTGCTCCTCACCCAGGAAAGCTATCCCAATTAGAGGAGGCAGCACAGTGCAGCACAGTCAGAGCGGTGCCCAAGGACTGACGGCTCCAGCTTACACCAAAGCCCTTTCTGGCCCCCATTCCCACACCCAGGAGCCCCTCCTGCTCCTCATGGGTCTGGCCCAGCCTTGAGGCTCCCCTGGGGCTCCTGTGGCTTTGGGAAGGGGCTGGTCCATCCAGAGCCTTGTGGGGCTGCCAGGGCTCCCCCACCCCTGTGCCTGGGGACCAGCCTTTGGACATCATAGCCTGACAGACACTTTCTCTTTGTTATAAACAAATTAGCAGAGAATAATTTAATCAGGCTACCACCTTTTGGAATGATTTCTGTACTCTGCTACAAGAAAAGCCTTGTTAAATAGAGGAACTTGAATTATTTAGTAAGACAAGAGAGCCATGGAAGAAATTCTTAATTACAAAGAAGAACCTAGATTTGTTTCTTGCAGTCAAAAAAGAGGACTAATATGATTTATTATACAACTAGTGACAAACTAGGAAGTGTCTTTCCTAACTTCTGAGCAGAAGCATTCTCATTCCATCTATTCTATGTCTTCTTAGATTTCTTAATCTAGTTGTCTTTCTGGTTTTTTTCCATTTCTTCTCTTTTTAGCTTCTGGTCTGTTTATCTGCTGTCTTTAAAGGAACTGATGTACTATTTTAAATGTGTGTGGATTTTTTCCCAGTGCCTCATGCCATTTAAACCAATAGTCAAAAGGGGTTTATTATTTTTATATTGTTTTCTAAATTTAAGTGAATTTTGATCACAAAAGTGGCTCAGTACACTTCTTCTGTTCAGTGGAATTATAATTTAGTCTAGCAGCCCTGCAGGGAAATGATTTATTAAGAGACTAGTCCCTGACTTGGGGTAAATAAGGCATGGAAAACTACTGGCAATGACAAACATGTTGTGATAAACTGAATAAAATGACAGACAACATTATTAGGAATAGATTGCCAAGGCATGAAGAGGGGGAGTTTTTAAGGGAGAAAGGCTCCAAATTCATAGAAAACTGGAGAGGAGCTTCAGGAAACAGAGCCATGCAAGGTAAACATTGCTTGGCAACCTTTTCAGTAATAAAATATCAGGCTGATGTTCCCCAGGTATACTAGAAATACCAAAAATTGGAGGCAAAGCTAGCAAAACTGGGACCTTTGAGGAAAAAGTTTTTGGAGTAGGATGTTTATCTGTCAGGAAACAGTTGCAAGGAAATGAAGGTTCTAGAATTGTGAAAGTAGGGTTGAAAAATGTATAAGAGCATAATGGGTTGTGTGAATCCTGAGTCAAAGTTCCCACATGACTAGGCAAACAGAATTTTGACAAAATAAGAACAGGGTAACACGTATACCTCTCAACAAAGTCTTGGAACATTCTCACTAGTTTTCCAGCTCCACTGTCTAAATTATCCTCTATGGAAAATTTAAATGTTCATAATATGAACATTTAAAAATACTTAAAATTGTAACAAGACATATTGTGGAGACATTGCCTCTAAACAGTATATTCTGAAGCTTAAATTTAATTCTAAAAAAAGGAAAAAAGTGTGCCAGGCTTTGATAATAGTGGCATTTCTGTAGTCTATACTTCAGCAAGCCTTTAACCTTGACAAAGATCCATTGAGATTAGCCTCTAGAAAAGCTGGTATCATATGTAGCATCTTTAGCCTCAGGTTAATGGGATAAATAATTGAGGCAAGTATTCTGTGTAATGAGGTGAATTTTAACATTTCAATATAATAATCAGATCTAACCAATTGTCAAGTCTCTCTACAGGCTTTGTCTGTCCTGGGACTTGCTATTTTTAGCACAAAATGTAGTCAGGAATGCAAATTACTGTAATAAGATGACAGGATAGGGCAGAAGTAGAACAAAGCATATATCTCAAGCAATTACAGAAAATGAATATCTGTAATCTGCAAAAACCCTTGCCACACCTGTATCTGCCAGAGTGAATTGCAAAAACAGCATCTGTTCAAACCTGCTGCCTAACAACTCCTAATTAACTCACCTGTATAATTCAGTTTTTACCCTGTTTACCATCTACTACCATGAAGCTTAAGCTAATGCTGAACAAAACAAAAACAAAATCAAATCATATTGTAGCCGTTGTCCTGATCACTGGCAAAAGAGTTTTACCCCTTTTTATCTGTTCATGATGGCATGCCACACAGTCATAATTTGCAATGTGTGAAAATAAGGAATTTGATACTGAGGAGAGCTTCTAAAAATATATATAAAATTCAAAAAGTTTCCATATGCATGTTATTATTAATTTTGTTTGCTATACCAATGTTTCAGAACAAGCTCTGATAAATAAATTACAGTTTTAATCTGTCATAGCTACTAATTCCCCAGAGTAGTCTCAGGTGAACAGGTTGCTAAAGCCTTGACAGCACACAACAACAAAACATAATTTCTGCCTGTTATGCAGAAGAGATCTGTGGCATAGGGTTAGCAAAAAAACACAATAAAAATACAAGTATTTCTAGCAGAAGGAATTTATCAAGAATTGTAGACAGTCTCAAAGCCTTGCAATTACTGTGTATTATTGACTGTTGGTTTTCACAGGATATTAAAACACTTTCTGATCTGACAGAGTAAAAACCCTTTTGTGTTCTTTCTCTCATTAGGGAATCAGAATGGGTGATGACCAAATTTGTATAGATTCAAATTAAAGCATCTTATGGATATATGTATGTATGTTTTCATTTTTTGGCTAATGTACTCATCTACAAACAAGAACATCTGAATTGTAATCTCTGCTTCATAAGATCCTTCCTCTTTGGTTATTGAGTTTTTCCCCTTGTTTTCTTTTTTTTCCCCTTGGTCTTGCTTTGGTTTTTATTTGTTTGTTTTACATACTGAAAACTACATAAGATAGTATTATCAGTCTTAGGAAAAAGGGAGTAGTTATGATACATGCTATGGCTAAATCAAAACATTAACTGGTAGATTTTTTTATTAACATTCTTCCTTCATTTTTTCTTCAGTCTCCGTCTCAAAATTGTTTCTCATGGAAACTACTTATTGCCACCTTATACTCTGTTAAGACAGACTCTGAACAATTTCTACACTTGGTTAAGAGATTCAGTCTTCCTGAAACAGACCAGAAGTACAAATCATGGGAAGAAAATATATGTCGAGGTGCCAATAAGACAAACAGCCTCTCATCCTGTATAAGCATTGTGTGGCCAGCAGGACCAAGGCAATGATCATCACTCCTTTTTTTCTTAACATTGGTGAGGCTGCACCCTGAATCCTGTGCTCAACTTTGAGCTCCTCACAAGAAGGACATTGAGATGCTGGTGCCTGTCCACAGAATGACAACAAAACCAGCGAAAGGCTGGAGCCACAAAGCTGATCAGAGGGATGAAACACCTCTCCTATGAGGAAAGACTGACAGAATTGAGATTGTTCAGCCTGGAAAAGGAAGGCTTCAAGGTGACTGTCATGGATCGAGTGAGGGTGTCAGACAAGTCCTGCCTTAAGTTCAGATTTTTGGCATCAGCTTTCTTCAGGTGACTGGCACCCAAACCACTTCGGCTCACAGGTCCTTAAGGAAGGCCAATAAAATCTGAGTTATTGAACAGGCAAGAGATTAACAGACAAATGCCCTTAAACTATGTTATTTACTACACAGGTTAAATCAAAGAACAGCTACTAGATTACACAAGACAATGCACAACATAAAGGTACCTATATCATAGCTAGCAAAGAAATAATATAATCAATGTAACTTACCACCAAACTAATGATGGGGCACACAGATTCCTTTCACCCAGTTCCCGAGAGAGCAACCACAATGTGGTGTCCTGACTTTGAGGGAAAGCCCCACATATTTCCAGGGAATACACAGAAGATTTCTGCTTGTGAAAAATTTGTGTATCTTTTATAGTCTGTAAAGTGAAGTGTTTGTCAGTCAGAAACTCAGGTTCACCTATTGTCAATCTTGCTCTCAAGGCAAGGTGTTTATTATTAGCTCCATGGTACCAGAAATAGCTCACTAGCAGACAGGTGTCCAGCTTGAGACATTTCACCATTTTGCAAATTCATGTGAGGGGGAAGATACCCTGAGGTATTGTACTAGCTGATAGGAAGAACAGATAGCAGTGAACTTCCTGCAACAGTGACCTAATTGCAGATTTCCAGTGCCTAAAGGGAACTTACAGGGAAGATGAAGCAAGACAACTATTTACAAGAGCATGAAGTGACAGGATAAGGGTGAATTGGGTGAAATTAAAGAGAGTAGTTTTAGACTAGATATTAAGAAAAAATTCTTGACTCTGAGGGTGGTGAGGCTCTGGAACAGGTCACCCAGACAAGTTGTGGATGCCCCAATCCTGAAGGTTTTCAAGGCCAGGTTGGATGGAGCTCTGATTCATGTGTGTGTGATTCAATTTCTTCTGGATAAGTTTTCCCATTAAATTCTGAACCTGTCATGAGGTTTCATAGTTAATATTTACCTGAGACAAAAAATTATTAAAAAACCCTATGGAACATAATGATGAAAGAAAAGTTTTAAAGTTTTGCAATTTAAAATTGTATAATGAATTTCCTTTATTTTGGAAAGAAATAGGAGATACATTACAATTCACCTTAGAATAACACTGATGTCTTTTTTGTCTACACTGAAGGAGATAATAAATAATTTCACATGTGCATTTAGTTGAATTTGGAGACTAGACAAAGCAACTTTTTCATTATCTGTAATTGATTAAAGAAGTATTATTGAAATGTGCTGAAACCATTCATTGAAGACTATATATATGCTTCAAATCTCTGATTTAAGGTATTCTGTTTAGTCTCTAAATTTAAATCTCATCTGAACAAGAACTGAGTTTTATCCTACCTTGTCTCCCATTTGATTACTCAGATGTAAGTAGTACTTGAAAGTCCAATTCAATAATTAGATTTAGAATCCACAAGGATATTAAAACTTTAATAATATGGTACAGTATTCAAGGTAATTGCATTATCTATTATTCTGCTATAGACCATGCAAAAATATACAGACTCCTCAACAGCAGTTGTAGTCCAGCTGCCTACAAAGAGGCATCTGGTTCACTGAGATGCTTTTAAATATCTGGACTGAGTATCTCTAGATACTGGGTGTCATGGGTTGCAATGTAAAATATAATCATGGGTGAGTTATTCTATTACCATCCTCAGAACTGGGATGGGGATAGTGATGTTATCTTCTGTTAATAAGCCAGCTGATAAGAAACCATCAAGAGCAGTTTCCTTATCTCCTCCATGGCCCATCCTCCCTCCAGGGATCAGTCTTCTGTTAACNGAACTGCAGCCACCATTGCAAGTAGGCTGCTGCCAACTGGGTGTCAGGTTGTATTCTGACTCTGTCAGTGGTTTTTCTTTATTGCATGTATTTTGTTTCCTTTTTGTTTTATTTTCCCTTTATCTAATAAATTGTATTTCTGACTTGGAGTGTCTCACTGGTTTTGCTTCTGAACCCAGAACACTGGGCAAGGTGGTGCCCAGAGGTTGTGGCACAGCCAGAGACTCACTGACATCTTGCACTCAGCAGTACCTTGGGTGTCTCTAAATGTCTGCATAAGGGCACTCGAGACAAGCTCATGCTTTAGGGTGGGGGAGCCCATTGACACTGACTAAAGGTGAATGATTCAAAGGGGTTATTTTAAAGGGATTACATTTTGGGACAATTAGTATTATGGTGAGAATTTTTGGCATGCTAAATATGCATTCAGGAGTAATAATGGAATAATTTTTATTACTTTAAGAAATAATATCTGTCAGTATTTTCATTAGAAATTAATTTTATCATTGTGTCCCTGACTGAAAAGGAAAGTGGGAGGGAGTTTGAATTCAAGTCTTATTTTCCTTAGGAACGGAAATTTAATGTACATAAATTATTTGCTGAATGGATATCTCTATGAATAATAGTAGTAATTTTGCTATCACAGTACTATCAAAAATAAACAGCAATAATATTTCTAGCATTCTCTCATGTTGTTACCTAAACATAAAAACATAAATGTAGTGAAACATTCTGTATTCTGTTCATAATCCATGCTTTGGTTTCTATTAGTCAGGTAAATTAATTCCAATTTTGTCTTATGCTTTATTTCCCACCTGAAAACACTGATTGAAAAATCACCAGTTTTACTTAATTTCCTGCTGAATTCTTTTGGCATACTGCAGATAAAAAAGAATTAGTCAATCCAAAAGTAGTCTTAATAACACCCTCATGCATTGAGTTTAAGTCTCACAATGCTCAGAAGAGTTGCAACTCAACATCTGATCTCTTCCTCCCCTCTCTGCCTTGTCACAAGCTAAAACAAAAGCCATAATGCAAAAGGTTAAAAAAGAAATCAAATAACAAGTGAAGTCATAAATGTGACAACACTAGACAAGACTAGCTTTTACTACTTTTCTAAATTGCCTTTGTGGAAAATTGCTGAAGGCCTTCAGGAGGTGACAGTAAAAATAAGGTTGTGGTACCCCCTAAAGGAACTTAAAAGCAGATTTCTCCTCTTTTTTTTTTTTTTAATCACTTTTTTTTTTTCATTGACAGGGATAGTCAGGTCACCCTCTCTTTCATGACATATAAAAGGGAAAAAAATGTAATTTCTTTTTTTTTATATTAATAGCCAAAGAGAAAAAAAATCATTAACCAGGAGTTTAGAATTTCCTAATGATTGCTTTAATGGAGGAAAATACAGCTGAAGGTCTGGATATCTCTGCATTTTAAGAACATGCATAAAGATTCAGTCAATGGTGAACTGAACATTAATATTTAACAACAGCTGGAATTCCTTTAGTATCACTATGCTTATAGAATGCTTATATGCAAAATTTACAAGCAAGATCATTGAAATAATTTTGGAAGTTAAATAAATTGGATGGCAGGCTACTGAACTGTTTTTATCTTGCAAATTCACCATGTGAGACGAGAAATTAAAATTCATTTTATTCTCTTTTTTTCTTTCATAAGTACTCAAGTGCAATAATAGAACTTTCATAGTTGGAGCAGGAGAGAAATACAGAAGAACATCCAGTCGCATTAAATGTCTGTTCATCCTCACATCACATCCATGTTTACTCTGTCCTGTTCTCATTGCTTCCAAATTACTCACTATTCAAAGTGTGAATTGTAAGTATGTGAGGTAAAAATAAGCAAGCTAGGAGGAAGAGAAATTGAGTGAGAAGAGCATTAATACAGGCAACTAATATCAATGCTTTAATTTTTTGTTGCTGTGGAAAAGGGTCTGTAGCAATTAATTCTCTCACCAGTAGTGGTACACTCTAGATATCTAAATAGTACCTACTGGAAAAGTCTCTTTGAAACAATATTTTCCCATCTACCTTGTATTGCACTGTAGCAAGACTGGCAGGTACCAAAAGACATAAGAGGATTTCACAAATGGATAAATAATATGGTTTCAGAAAAGTTTATATCAGGCTTCCTAGAATCTTTGTACAAACACTAAGTTCAAGTGCCTGTTCTGACTCATTTGGTCTATTATAACTACAAGGAATGTAAATAGTTATTTATAAATCAAGTCCTTTATGGAAAGGACAAAGGTTGTTTTTAGCAACAAGATTTTAAAAAAAAAAGGAATTAGGTGAATTAAATTGATGGTTGCATATAATTACATAATACATTGAAAAAAGTCTCTGCTGTATGTAGATATTAATGACTCAAACCACTGAGTATATCAAATGAAGTTCAGTTATAAATCAAACCACTAGACCAATCATAACAAGGTGCTGGCATGTGTATGTTATTTGAAATATTTAATTAGCTGTTAAAAAAAATTTTTGGCATTGAAAACCAGATGAGAATCTGGTTTAGGCATAAATACTCCCCCAAATACACACTGAATTAATACATGGACAACATGTATTAATGTTGATGTGTTTATTACATAGCAGATAACTTTTTCACTGGATTATTATTATTATTACTATCAACTAAGATTTTCTATTAATTTCCTTATTATTTTTAACATTAAGAAACAATTTTTTAATTTGTTCAGGCCAAGGATAAGTGTACCAAAAAATAAATTGATTTTGTAAGTATATATTTCTTTTTACTGGGTTTTTTCAGAGGCTTGTGCTACTACTTAAAGAAGCTATACATATTAGTAGCTTAAAGACTGTGGACTATGGCATTTGTACATGGTCCTTATCTTAATTTTCTGTCTTGTGTGAGTACTAAGCTAAAAAAAAAGAAAAATATCTGTTAACAAATCTAACAAATACAAGTTATTCCATAAAAGGGAAAACTGTTACTTTGCTTGGTCAAAATTTTTATTTTTAGTTGTTCTGTCAGAAAGCAAGCAAAAACTTTACTTAAAAGCACTCTCTGAAATAAAATAAATAAAAAATAAATTAGCTTTTATCCTTAGGGGGTTCAGAAGGTGTTTATGAAAATAGTGCACTTTTCACACCAAAGTACGTTTAACTAAACTTCTGTAAAGGTATTTTCCAGTGTTCTAAATTTCTGGTGAAATAAGGAGGAATAGGGTGGGGTAAACCTTGTCCTTTTCACTTGTGCATAAAAGTCTACAGAACCACCGAATAGTACACAAATTAATAAAAGCAGAATTTAAAACAAATCTTTAATGAAATTCAGGCAGGATTAAATATTAAACATGATTTTCATACCACTGTCTCTCTAAAAGCGCATGCTAACCAACTAACTAAAAATACCAAATGACAAGACCAAAACCAACATGTACTGTTCAAGTTGTTACTACTTGGGGATCTCCCACTCGTTGTTGTTTATCCAATTTGTGTGAGCAAAGTGGTTCAGCCTGCTCCCTCGGTGAAGGTCAGGGATGGCGACCCAGGTGGCAACAAAGACACAAACAGGACTGATGTGTTAAAAACCACAAAGCACCTGAGAATGGTCACATTGGAATTAGGGCTGCTACCCCAAAAACGTGGTGGGATCAATAGCCTGAGCGTAAGTCAAGAAGCAGCCACAACTTATACCAAGACAGGGTTAGATTGGACAGGGAGGAAATCTTATTTACCAATAGGATTGCCAAACATTGGACCAGGCTGCCCAGAGAAGTGTTTGAGTAACCATTCCTGGAGGCTTATATAAAACATGTAGATGTGCTGTTTGTGGTTTACCGGTGGGCTTGGCAGACTTGGGTTACTGCTTGGAGTTGATCTTAAAGATCTTTCCCAACCTAAACAATTCAGTCATTCTATAAACTGCTATTAATATCCGGCTCTTTTGGCAAGAATGTGCCATATTTTATGATCCAGAGTATTTTGGAAGAGTTTCAGAATGTCCACTTAAGGTCAAGAAGAACTTTTGTCTGTTGCAATTGTTCACCAAAAGTATAGATTCAGTGTTAGAACCTAAGAGGTAAATTCAGAATCTTACCGCTGACCTGATAATAGTGAAAACTGGCAGCTGATTGCATTATTCAAAGATATTTTAAAAAATGCTTTGCACAACAAAATTTTAAGATACATGTTGTCTTCTCTTTTACTGTAATCTGAGACTAAATCATTCTGTATTAAATTAACTGAGTCCCATACTATTTTTTTCTGTCAGATCTCACAGATATTGATCTTATGTCTAGATCAGTGATGGATTTTCTTTCTTGTTAATCTGGTGACATGCTGCAGGGTGATGACAGTCTCAGTCATAGCACATTCTCAGCAGGTTATGGGAATGGGTATTACAGTATGATCTCCACACAGCCACAGAGCACCAAAGCAGTTATGTTGATGTTTCTTTCATCTTCTCACCTCCTTTGTACTTTTGCCTCTTTTGTTTCCTCTTTGTTTAAGATATTTTAGCTATTTTGACATGAGCAGTTATTATCATGAAGAGCTGTATAAACAGCATTTATTTTTGCTTTTCTTGGGAATCTAATTTGTGCTATTAAAAATAAATAAAATTTATATTTTTTTCCTATTTTACATTATCTACTTGTTCTTCCTCTTACATTCAAAATTGTCTTTTCAAAAACAGAGGGAGAAAAGATTAGATTTTTTTCTTGATTTCTTAGGATTCTTCAGTAATTTTGATCTCTGTGATCTACAATAAAGTATAGGGCTGTTGGCACACTGCAAACAATTTTTTTTTAATTAGGCAGAATTACTCCTATATTATTCTGTCCAGACAATGAAAGGTGGAACAAAAAACAACTCCAATATACTTTTTATTTTTCTGAAAATAATTGCACTTAATTTTTTAAATTTTTCCACAAAGATCAAATTTCCAAATAAGGTATTTGATTTAAAATTTGACTGCCTGAGACTGTTATTAAACAACCAACTCCGGAGTTTGCTATAGCAATTGAAATGTTTTAGATTTGGAGGTTTTTTGCAGCCAGTAATCTTCTCAGGAAACAAAACTCACAAAATCTGCAACAATCATGATGATCAAAACACACTGTAAATTTATTTGGTTGGGGCTTTCTGTCCACAGGTTAATATGTTAATAAAATTTTAACTTGCCTTTTGGTGCCAGCTATAACTTAAATTTTTCTCTGAGTCTTACCAAAATAGTGAAAATAAATAGACAAACAGATTTAATTTTTAAATGTCCACAGAAAAGGCAGAAGTAACAGCCTTTTAAGCAAGTATGAGAGATTTAATTCAATGTGATCAAAATTATGTCCCCACATCTCCTATTACTTGACAAGTGAGTGGAACATTTTCCACAAGACCACATCTTACCTTCTCTTTAACCCTATGTCATTGATTCTCTACCTCTTCTGTATAAAGAAAAATGCAGTTATACTCTTTTTACATGTAAGTTTTAAGAGAAAATTAAGCTTACAACTATTGTGGAATAGTATTTCTATTTAAATGCATTCATAATGGAAACACAAATAGTGTGTTAGAGATGTAGCTTTAATATTTTTGTACTTAATTGCCTCTAAAGCAGCTGAGCAATGGCATGCTATTTAACGGTGGAAATCAAATAAAGTTTCTGAATTGCTTAAAGGAACTATGTTAAAAGACTGTGAATCTCCTATATGAGAACTATAAAATTTTAATTTGCTTTTCCACTTTACTAGGGAGGCTTTGGTAACCACAACTGTAGACCATGATAAATAACCCATTAGAAGAATGTCTGACTTCACTAAGAAATACAATTGGTATAGATTAAACATAGTGTAAAGAACTACTTTTAAAAAGAAGAAGCATAATCACTTTGAGATTGGAGGTTTCTATCCATAGAACTCAATATTGAATCCAAAACCAAATAAAAGGTCAACCTAAGTAAACAAGATCAACTAATTAATCTAATAACACAGTAAAAACCACACAGCATAATGAAATGTAAACTTAAAATGGAACAGCAGTCCCCAAGGGATAACAAAAAGAATGGAAACCTTGTTAAAACTGACTTTTAATCAAATTTGCCATTGGCTGGATATGTGAACTTCATTGCCTTACCTGTTTTTGAGTATTGATGCATTAGGTACTGTAAATGCTCTTATATTGCATGAAGTTACAATTCAAAATGCTTGAATATGCCCTGTCTGCCTTCACTGTGATAAAAATAACTTGTCATTATATCAATAATATTTTTGCCTCAATGCGTTACAATCAAATATTTTCTGTGATTATCTAATTCCATTAATTCCAGTAATTAACTTTTTTCCATTTTTCATTGCTCTTGGAGCCAGAAGTTTTACACATTATAATTGATTTAATAAATTATGAAGTGCAGCTTGTGAAAGTAGAAAATGAGAAAAAAGTAAAGTTATGGAGTCAAATTTCACAGTTTTTTTCTTTCAAAATCTGAGTTGATACACTGATATTTTATTTTCTTTATTTTTTTAATAATTGCTTTAATTTTTTTTTTTCTTTATTAAAGGATAGCTCCATGCCACTTGTGCCAGGGGTACAGATTTGAGGACAATCTTCTGTTCTTTCTATCCTTATTTTGCATAATTTAAAAATTCTTTTGGCATTTCTTTAGCAATTGGGCATTTTAAAAGCATCTTCCAGTCTTCTTCTTTGAAGTCTTAGTTTAAAAGTGTTCTTATCAGCGAGCCGATTGATCCAAGAGGAGCATATCAAGTGAAACTTATATTCTCCTTTAAAAAAAAGCTCAAATTTTATACACACAGAGAGAAGAGCATTTTGAGAGAAAATTCCAATAATATATTCATTTTTAACCTATTGATACACAAAACTCTCTGAAAACTCTCCTGCATGTTCTATTTGAAAAAAAAAAACATTTTTGTTGAAGTAGCAATAATATTGAAATGTAGATGCTTTCTATACCATAAAACAGACCTTGGCTATGAGTTCCTTCTTTGGTCAGCTTTTCTTTATTTGAAATATTGACATACTGATAAGATAAACAGAGAACATGAGGTATGTCTTAGGTGTATGCTAGTAACTTAATGTGAAATTATCTGCATGTCAATGAAGAGACATAGACTGTGTGTCACAAATCTCTGATGACAGGGACAATGACCAAATGGGGACAAATACCAGTCCCTGGTCATAGAGATGTGCATTGCTTGGCTCATGTCCACACTGCTTAAGAAAAGCTGGGTTTGCAGTAAAAATATCTAAAATGAGTTCAGACCAACACTTTAGTCAAGGGCTGAATCAAGTCCTATGTTATTATGTTGACACAAAGCCTGTGGCCTTTCAGCAGCAGTGAAATATCCTATTAACTGGATTGCAAGAGGATCAGAGAACCAACTTCCAAATCCCAACTAAACAACTGTCCTTGTCCTATATGAATGCAGATCATTATTTGTTTAATGCCGCCCAGAACAATCTTAAAAGGGAGCTACTTTAGAACAACTTTTTCTTTAATATGTGCATAATCTGAGGTAGGTTTCCTTCCTACTTATTTTCTTCCATGCTTTGAGACCAAGAGAGATGAGGCACTGTTTCCTACCCTGAGTGTACACCTGTGGCTTGGATCAAAACCACCCACAGAATTACACGGTGGCGTGGTGAAGTCTGGCTCCAGGCTGCCAGGAGGCTGAGCAGGACAGGGAGCTGCTTCACTTCTCATGAGCAGTTTAAGGATACCTCAGTCACCATTTATCTGTCAGCTAGAAAAATTGCTTGTAGAAAACTAGCATCTGAGTGCTGTACTAATTTTGCTTTATTTATCTCTATCTTTACAATCAAATGAAACTTTAAAAGCTATTTATATAAAATACTAACATTCACAGAAATAAAAAATAGCAGGGAATCAGAAGTAATGTTAGTTAATATAAAAATGTCTTCATCATACTTTGAAACATTATGTGATAACAGCACTGTTTTATCTTTATTTTTTCCTTAACAGCAGAAACAAAACTAGCTGAATAGTCAGCACACCAATTACCCTTTTAGTTCATTTTATTAATCATCTATAAAGATTTAAATAATAAAAATTTTCAGAGATTTTTTTTGTTGTTGCCCATTGAAGAGTCTATATTTTTCACATTTGTGATTGTAAACTGTCCTAAACCAAGGCACTGTAATTGTAACATCAAGGATGTATGTTCTGAAGTACTAGAACAAAGACCATTAAGACATTTGTGTAAGAGATTAAGAAGAATATGTGAAAAAAATTAAGCTATATATTTCTGAAGTAAAACCTCTTAAGAATAAGTTATTTTGACTGTATATTTCAGATTGCCTATGGTTTGTTCAGCTGCCAACAAAGTTTATTCTTATACCTATGTAGATGATTAGACTCAAAAAACTAATTTAAACACAAAGTATAAAATGGCAGAGAGATTTTACAGTCTAAATTTGAGCACCTGCCTTTATTACTTTGTTCATTTTCTGGACGCATCTTCTTTTCTTTTTTTTCCCCTTCCTATTTATTAAAGGAGGAACATTAATTTCTAACTTCAGGATCCGAGAACTCCTTTTAAGTTAGATGCTACAAGTGGCCAGTAGGTGAACAACTCATGCACTGAATTCTGCAAACCAGTGCTTAACCTTTGCTTCTATAGATTGTCTCAAAATTTGACTTTTCTGCTGTTTCTCACTATGGCATTGCTGCCCGTGGTAGGAAGGACTCACAAGCATGACTGTTCTTCAAACACAGAACAATTGTTCATTTATGCTCCCTGGAAAATTCTCTGTTGCAGTTATAGGATTCTTTATTCCATCTTTTGCACAATCATTGCTTTTTTTAAACTGAAAAATGCATACAGTGCTGTATTACTCGATTGTTTGGTTTTTTTTTTATCTTGGATACTATTATGCAAATATTAAAAATATTGAACTGAAAGACTCTGAGACTACAGAAAGCCTTTGTCTCTAAATATATTTGTCCCTATTTGACCAATTGTTGTGGCAGGTGACTGGAAATGTAGGAAATATTTACAAATTTTTACTTTTGTCAGCAGGTTTTTGATTCAGCTTTCCACAATCTAAAAAAGTAGAAGGTATTTCAGTGATAACTGGATTTGGTGTTTTGTTCACTTAGAGGATGTCTGCACACCAGAATAAAAAGAAACTAAGTTGTAAGGCCATATTTGTGCATTATCAGTTTTCATATCTTATACAAAACACTGAAGTAAATATATATGGCAGTCTAAGAATGGCAGTAAAGAACAGGTACATTTTCAAATGAAATTGAGGTTTTTAACAAATATCACAACTAAGTTTAGTGAATGTAGTAAGAACTGGTAATTGAAGAGCTCTGCATGCGAAATTGGAGGAATCCAAGCAGTTCCATTGTCAGCTTTAGCAGTGAAGAGCTTATTCATTTGGCAATAAGAACAGACATCTTAGTCAATATTAAATCTTGTGAATTGACCCAACCTGTTAAATGAAAAAGTACCTTAAAAGTGAGAAGTGACTTGAATAAGGTCAATGACAGTTCTCATTATATACTAGAAGAAAGATATCTAACACCGTGTAATTGAGACTAAGATTTCTTTTCCTGGTCATTACTTGATTTCATTATTGTGTCATTCATGTTTTATTGAAGAGTTGATGAAAATAATGATGCCCAAATAAATTATTTATTTTAAACATAACATCAGGAAATTATCTATGTTATGTAAGTCAATAAGAAGTATTGGGGGAAAAGAAAGGCATTAGAAAGTAAAGGTTTACTTGAAACAGAAAACCAGTACTATTACAGACCTAAAATTCATGTTTCATATCACATCACTTTGGCTTTATGTGATAAGTCAAATTTAGAATGGTTGAAACACTGGAAGCCTTGAATAAATGAACAGAGTTTTTTACTATTAATAATATCTATTATTTTTATTATTAAAGTTAAAACAAGATATTATTAAAGTTCCAACAAAAAATACCTTCTGACAATTTTCAAAGACCTTTATCTTTTGATTTCTGTTGTTAGCATGTTAACTACTGGAAATGTATTCCTTAGGATTAATATTTACACATTGATTCCTAATAATCAATTAGAAATAAGTTCCCAAAACCACAATCACAATGATCAACAAGGTAAAATTTATAATAAAGAATTTAGATTGGAATTCAAAGCACTACTACGACACAAAATTAAATCTTTTTGAGGACACTGTTTTGTATGCATAGACCAAGTATATTTGGAATATACCGATTAATATATTGTCTTTGCTGTTTGCCAAAGATTAAAAACTATATCTACCCATGTTAGATCTTCCTCTGTAAAACTTAAATGTGTAAACCACTAGTTAACATGTAGATTTTTATTGACTGTTTCTGGGGTGTAACTGGTGAGGAAGATGAAAAACAAAAGCAAAAAGGTGGTAATACACAAAAAAGGAGACATATTAACTTCATCCTTTTAATATGTGAACCACAAGTGATTTTGATATTAAAATTTTGGGATGCAGAAGAATTATGTCAATTCAATAAGTTACAAGTTGAGATTTCTTTAGTTTAATGTATCAATATGATCTTGGTTTTGTGGTGTGCGACTGGTCAGCTGTATCAGATATTGATGTCATTGTGTTTCTTTTTAGAAGCTTATGTTAAATTTATCAGCCAGGTTTTCCAAGATAATCTTGCAGACTGTATTTTTAGTAAAATATGCAATTGCAATAAAACTTAAAATGTTTTCCATAAGGAAAATTCTAGCTAAAACTGGTTCATGGAGTCCATCATTTAACAGCAAAACATTAGTGCATCTAAAATGTGAGACAGAATGTTAGTTCTAGCATGTGTTCTTTATGTAACCTTGAATGATGTGAAGTTTGGTTGGTTGGTTTTTAAATGTAAACATGTCATATTATTTGCAGACTGTCAACAATAAGTTTTGTCTCCTTAATTATTCCAGTGTTACACTTTTGGCCAAGGCAGCTGAGGAAATTATTTGCACCTAAAACTCACATGAAGGACCTGTGAATTAGTAAATCATGTGTGAATTAGTTGATTTCAAAGAAGAAATGGGAAGACTCAAAGAATCCTTTCACTCATTTTTTTTTCGTTAAATCAGGTTGTAAGAAAAAGATTGTAGCATCTACCAGAAAATTGTCTCCAGCAAATACAATAAAAATTTGGCAATCACATCATCCATACATAGAAACTTCATACATACTTCACTTTTCTGTGAAGTTGGCAGAAGTTCTGAAGGAGGGAAACCATATAAACATGGAAAGAGAGGAGAAATCACAATGATTTTTTTGTACATATGTATCTGGATCAAAAAATTCTTTAAAAAATTTCATGCCAAATGCATTCACAGACTCTCGCTGGGGGCCTTAGGAAAAACTGTGTCCCTGTAACAGGCAGTGAGCCCACCTGAAATAGAAATATCTGTATTCATGCTGTCGAATGCACTTTGTTTTGAATGTCTCTTTGCCTTTGCTCTCAAACCAGCCTTGTACCTCAAAACAAAACATTAAGGGTTTTGAGCTAAATCCTGAAACACACTCTCAAAGCCTTGGGAAACGCTCTTTGGCCTGTAAGAAAACTATTCTAGGGATTCTTCTTACAATTTAATAATACAGAAAATGATAATATAGATAATATAGAAAAAAGAATATCCTTATCAGCACAGGCATACTCAATGAATGCTTTCTCTCTGCACTGCCAGTCCCAAGGGGAAGCTGTACATTTGTGTATGTGTGTGAAGTCTGTCGACTCACTGCAGAACAAGAATGCTTATATCTATATTGGCAAGAACTGCCCATTTGTAAAGCAAAACAGGTAATGGCTCATGCTGAGGGCTTCACATCCAATTGATTCAGGAAGGTCTTTATGTTGAATTCACTCTGTGGCCTGATCTTGTACCTTGGACTCAGGGGCTGTTTGCAGCTATTTGTGTCACATCTGTCAGGTTATCTTGATCTGAAACTATTTTTAGCCCAGGATTGTGCTATATTCTCCATGCACTACATAACACATCACAAATCAAACTCGATTTGATTAGATTCACTGCTTCATACATGCTCTGAATGAGTGCTTAGGTCACTAAAGGAATCGCCCTCAAAGGTATTGGCAAAAACCATGTTTTATATGAATGTATGACTTGAACAGACTTTAATAGCAAGGTTCATTCTATTACTACATAGAGGAAGAATATGTAAGAAAATTGGATTAGAATCAATTCAGAATGATTTACAAGAAGACAAGGAATGCAAAAGGGTAAAGGTGCAAAGGATGTGATTAAAAAAGAAAAAGGCACAAAAGGGTTTAGAAGCAATTAATTATTGACTCATTTAATATTTATAAGGTGATTCAGTAGGGTTTACCTGATTTACAAAAATGAATTAATTATAGATTTACAATAACATCATTCATACCTTAATCAATGTAAAGATGCAGACAAAAGGTTGTATATATCTGTATCTATGAGTGCAAAGGTACTTATTAAACTCCCACTCAGGTTCAGTGAAATCCCTTAGCATTTCTCAACAAGTCTGGATTGCACTTGGGGAATGGTGAGATGGGGAATATCAACTTATGCTTCATCATAGGTGATGGTCTTTTGAATATCACCAACTTGGGAGCTCATGAGCTCCAAGTGGTATCCCACTTAGGGGGAGATGCTGATGTAGCCTACTGCAGTCCAGGACAGCTCAAAGGGCTTCCCTTAAGACCACTGTTTATAGGATCACAAGATGATTTTCTCTGGTCATCAATCAGTTTCCATCCCAGCCATAACACAAATGAGTAACTACTAAATGGTTTTTTTAGTGATCCACTCAGGCAAAAATTAATTTTTTCAAATTGTCTTTTAGAAAGAGAAGCATTTCAGTTGGGCTATACAATTCAGGTGAGTAATTTACCAGGGCTAAGAAGAATAACTGCTTATTCTTTGTTCCCCACCTCGATCAGGCAGTTGATGTTCCTGTGATGGTCAGAATCATTCCCACCTTTAGCACAGTCAAGGGACTCTTCAGCAACAAAGTGGTGCCATTAAGGAGAGCTTCACGTGGTGGCTCAGCTGGTTCAGTCAGAGCTTAACAGGAGCTCCTGAGATAATAGAGCAGGACGGAAGAGGAGTGGGGAGAGCAAGGATGCACCACCACAACAAAGCACAAGATGGTGGAATTCTCATGCCATCCCTCATGATATCCCTGTGTCTCTGTGTGTGGCAGTGGGTATGTATATGCCATTCAAAACATGGTCATATCATTCAGAGAGATAATTATCATATATATGCTTGAGCAATTATTGCTTCCAAACATATCATCCAGAAAGTTGACCTTGTAGCATAATGGATTAAATTCCTTTATAGTTTGTATTTTTTCCATTTCTTTTCTATTTTAGCAATGCATTTTCATTTTTCTTCAGAGTTGCTCAATATGGGCTGTATGTTCATTAATAAAGAGGTATTGTAAATGTGATACTGAAATTCTGCTTTTTTTCATTTATTAGTGGAAAATTATTTTTATATCAGAGAGGCTACTCAAGGCGTAATAATTCTCAGAGCACATAGTGTTCTAATACTTTACATGATTACTTTTCTAATTGTACATTAGCAATTCAAACATAGACATAAATGTTCTGTCAAATCTATCCAGGTAATGAGATTCTATTTTAAAAATTATAATCAGTTTAAATCCTATTTAGGCACATCATTTCAACAACCTAAGCTGAGTTTGATTAATTAGTTGTCCCAAACACAGAGCAATGAAGGCATCATGAATTAGCATTGAACTCTGAATTAAACTAGGTGATTTGCTCCACTGTGCCAGATAACTCTTGAAAAATGGGCTTGCCTACAGTTGTTAGTTTGCAAGAAAGCTCGTAAGGAAATGAAGATATCCAAGGCTTTTCTCCCTCTGATGACAGGCAAATACTGAAGACTATGCCCATCTTCAGATATATGACATAAGATATTTCTTAGTTTCTTAAACAGTTTGAAAAATCCCAGGGTAAAAAATAAAAATTTGAATGGATTCTACTGTTTATTAAAACTGTGGAAGTGTATGTAGAACATATAAATTCCAATCACAATTTAAATAAAATCTGATTTTTATTTGGTTGTTTTTTTAAATGTCTATAAAGGGAGCTCTAAGAGAAAACATTAATGTGCACAGAATTCAGGTAATTGCAAAGTAATAAGCTTAACATTAAATATCATATCAAAGAACAAATTGATATGTTACTGAATAGATTATTTCTGTACAAAATTACACTGATTTGCAGTGTGTTCTATGGGTTTATGACATTTTTTATGTGACGTATCTTTTCAATTAAGAACTTCTGTACTCAGCCCTGGTGAAGGCACACCCCAAATTTTGTGCTCAGTTTTTGCCCCTTACTTCAACAAAGATATTGAGGTGCTGAAGCACATCCAGAGAAGGGCAAGGGAGCTGGTGAGAAGACTATAGATTGTCATATTAGGAGCAGCTGTGGGAGCTGGGGTTATTTAGCCTAGAGAAAAGGGAGGTTAGGGAGACCTTACAGCTCTCTAAATCTACCTTGAAGGAGGTTGTAGCCAGATGGAGTTCAGCCTCTTCTCCCAGGCAGCCAGTGACAGGACAAGAGGGCATAGCCTCAAGCTGTGCCAGAGGAGGTTCAGGTTGGATACCAGAAAGAATTGGTGAAAAGGGTTGCTAAGCATGGAAATGGGCTGCCCCCAGGCTGTCACTTCCCTGGAGGTCTTCAAGAAACATCTAGGTGCTGTGCAATTAATGCAACGGTCTAGCTGACAAGGCAGTGACCCATCAAAGGTTGCACTCGCTAATCTTGGAAGTCTTTGCCACCTCTGTGATTCTTGGCAAGACACTGTACTTAGATTTAAGGAGGTAAGCCAGGGAAATTGTAGCCAAGGAGGCTGTCTTTTAGATGGACACAAGCTATTTCTTTCTTCTAATTCTAAACTGTACGACTGATGAGTACAGACAAGAGATGTAATACACTGAATTAAGAAGTTGAACATCAAGGTGTCACTATCATGAAGTCCTGAGTCCAATTAAAGATAATTAGGATTAGCAGGGCAGGTGATCACAGAGTCTGGATTTGCTCTAAGAGGTGTTCTTGTACTTAAGGAAACTGCAGAACCTCTGCAAAGTGGCTGTATACAGGCTTGACATTTGCCAGTATGCACACTAGCAGAACCTCTGGGAATCATGTTCCCTGATGATTATTAACTTCACACAAATGCCTGGCTGCAGAAACTGTGATATTAAAAACAAGGTAGTGGTTGAAACACGCTATCAAAGTATATACTCAACATCCTGAGAAAAAAAAAAAAAATTAGTCACGTTATTTAGTTCAATCTGAAGTTCAGACCTGGTTGTTTTTTTAGATAAAAGTAAACCAAAGATTCTTAATAAGATAAGGTCCCTAGGTTGTTTAATTCCTCATCTAAAGCTTACATCTTCAAGTAATCCTACAGAAGGTACTGAGTGAAATGACAGGGATTTCCTGATTTGATTCAAAAGCTGCACTGTGCTGAGTTTCCTGGTAACAGCTAGAAAGCAAATATTTACAAAGGCAATTGAATTAGTGTTTAAATGACAAACACTCAATAAAAATACTGGAACCATTATTGCTACTAGATGATACACTGCTGAAGCAATTACATTGTAATACAGTACACATTGTAAACATAAAGTAAAAAGATTTTAATATATTCCTGTTATTTTACTCTGGCTGAGATGATTTTCCACAAATACTAGCAAAGCAACACCATTGATCTGCCTGAAATCCCTCTTGAAATCCATTCTTTCATCAGAAAACAGAATCTTCAGAATAGCTACTGTTTTGAAGGTGAATGCAGTGACCCACAAACAGACCCCTGTTACTGCCTTATGACTTTCCAATTCTCTGAATTCTTATGTCCTTATCATTGCTCAATTTTATATAAAATTTACAATACCTTTATTAAGGGCAGATTTTTCTTCAGCTTCTCTACAACGTCAGCCAAGGTAGGTTTAAGTGTTTAGTTTCTGAATTGAACATTTTAATCAGGTAACACCATGTGAAATGTGAAAAAAAAAGCCTATTTTTGACTCACTTAAAATTTCCTATTCAAAGGTCTGCTTCTCCAATGGAAATATTTTATCTCTCTGCAAATTAGAAAAAAAAAGAAAAAAAATGTTGAAAATCACTGGTCTAAAAAAATAGTATTCTATTTGACAACTGATTCATAGTCTGCAAAACCGGGAAGAAGAATGTGAGCAGACTTTGTGCAGAGTATATTTATACACTCTACATCAGGTTTCTTGTACACTGGATGCTCTACTATGCTGGGCCATAGCAGAGAAATGCTATGACATTTCAAACTGGAAGGCCACTTCCTAGGCATCTTAAATCTGTCCATAATACTGTGCTGATAGGCACTAAACTAATCATAGGAATAATTATCAGTGCTACATGTTGAGATACGAATATTTCTACTATAAATAGAAATTACTAGTCATTATATAGTATTTTACTATAATTTTTTTTATTTATAGTAGAAATATTGATATCTCAACATAAAGACTAATAATAATTTCACTAGGGACTGTGACATAAAACATAAAAGCAGTCTAAAATATTGGTTTTTTTCTATATTCTACATGGAAATCTCATGAAAGCATGACTATAGAAGCAAAAATATCAAGCAAATAATACTTTTTTTTTTTTTTTTTGCAAAGTTTCCTCTGTTATCCCTTAAAATTGGGGAACCTTGGTAGCATTAGAACATTTCTGGAAGATTGGCAAAGAAATGCAGTACAAGCATTTATTTATTTTTTTTATAATTTCCATAAAATAGGTAATAATTATTAATTATTATCTGAATTACTCTGAAATCTGGAGTAGGTATATAAGAACTGACCACAATTTTCCATAGTTTTAAGTGAATAACTGATGAGTGCATCTTAACCTAATATATTCTGGAAAATAATTCTGAATTAAAGATTTCTTTCATGATTTTGCTTACTGTCCTTGCACTAACACAATTGCCATTTTCAGAAAGTTTTTATTACCCTGGTACAGTTTTGCTGAGAAGTTTGCTTCTAAAAATCTCCTCATTTTTTTGGTCAGAAGAGTGTTAGTTCTACCACCAGCAAGAATACAAGACTAGGACAGTACAGATTTCTGGTTTGAACTGTGACAGAACAAGAACCTCCTAAGGTAATTAATAGCATGACTCAGGATGAATCTTTTTATATAAGCAGTCACTTCAGAGTAGCTTTGTTATGCAAAATCACTGGTGAGTTATAGTTTTATTTATTTTTCAATTTTTACATTAGCCTTTTTAAGGTACAGTGTATACTTACAGACCTAGCAACCATTTTTTGTGATTTCATTGCATTTGGTTACTTAGTCACCTTCTTTCCTCAGTCATATATGTAGGGGTACACTTAGTCATTTTTATGCCATCTTTCTTCATATCAAAGAAAGCAGAAATGAAGTTTCAGTCATTCTTTGGCCATGGCCATTGAGAAATAATAATTGTGGTCATTTTAAGCTACTTGAACTGCTTTCAACCCTTGAGACACTTAGGACCACTAGAAGATTGTGCACACTGAGAGTACAGCAGCATATTCTATGAAAGGTTAGATTCTGTTATCTTTAGTAGACAGTTGCCAGATCTGCCTAAAACAATCACAAATTACTGCAGCTTTGTTGCACACTAGCTGAATCTGCCATATGGCACTACTGTGGAAATGATCCAGACATACTAAGGAGTTATTTCTTTTTTTAGCTTCCTCCTTACCCTAATAAAACATGCTTGTTTGTTATTTCCACTGGTTTTGTTGTTGTATAAATATGGTGGGAAAACCTAATGTGCTTTATAAATTATGTCAGCTCTGAATAGAGGATTCTATTAATAACAGAAGCAGTATGAGAATTTAACTTTACACTTCCTTAGGATTTCTAATCTCTTATGGGTCTGAGATTTCTCCAGCACTACATCACATCATAGTTGTTATTAAGCTTATTACAATAAATTTTCTTTAATTTTGTGGTAAGTTCACTACCATTCTTCTGCCTCAGTATATTAGGATAGGTTTTTAATATAAAACAACTCAAAAAGGTGAAAAATTTCCTATCTTTACTACTTAGCTCTCTTGAGCACGATTACACCCAGGAAGCCCCTATGCATTTATTCTGTTCAGTCAGATAGTCAGATAAGTTTTTCAAACATGCCAGTGATGCCTCTTGCTGTTTGGCCACACAGAGGGATGCTTTTGGATGGTGTCTGGAAACTGTAGTTTGCAATCAATGCAGGGCTCAGTCACAGGCACCATACATCTTTCCCTATTTTTTTTCTGCTGCTTTTATTTAAAGTGATTCAAAGCAATACCATGAAATATAAATTTCCACATTCAGTGACCAATATCTATTTTTTTTTATTTTATATACTATAATAGGTATAGATTTTAAAGTTCTTCCTTATAGGACAGAACACTTCATTCAGATAGTTCAGATACTTTATGCCTCACAGTTTCTTTTACAGATTTTACAAATGTTATTATGTCAGTTGCTGTTGTCAATTGAACATTCATACAAATAAGAAGCAATACCTGTTTTTTTTAACTAAAATAAAGCAATATTAAAACATAATTATTTTGAGGATGAAAAGGGTAAATTCATCACACATTCATTTAATCTACTTTGCTAGAATTCTTGCTCTCTTTGTTAAAGTGAAATGAGAGAAAGAAATTTAGTCAATCTCTTTCAGGAAGTAAATATACTTCAGATTACTGTTTTATATCATGCTTATTCAAGAAATCTGCTTCTAAAAATATAAAAATTCTTCATTTAAAACATTTCTAAAAACTAGGAATCAAATTCCATTGCCTGTATTATCTATCAAAAGAAGTTATCCACAAGGTAAACAGAAAAATAGCTGACTTTTTAGACATGACATATCTGTTTTTTGTTAGATTTTGGGATTGCTTTTTGGTTAATTAGGAGTCTTTGAACTTCCAGTGAACTTACACAATTTAAAGGCAGTCCATTTAATTTCTTTTTACGTTTCTTTCATAACCAGCTTGGTCACATTTTAGCATTTTACTTATATGTACCCTCTATTTTAACCTCACAGTAGCTAAAGATGTTCAGTTAAAGGATCAAATAGCACAGGTGTCACTTTTAGTGGGTTTGTGGTTTTGGTTTGGGATTTTTTTTTTGTAGCAGTGGAGCTGCAGGGGTGAGAAGCTGCCAGAAGCTTCCTCCTTACCTGCCAGAGCCAATGCCCTGGATCCAGTCTGGATCCACCACTGGCTAAGGCTGATCCCATCAGTGGCAGTGACAGCACCTCTGGGATAATGAATTTAGGAAGATGGAGTGGAAATCTGAGGAACTACTGCTGAAGAGAGGTGTGAGAACATGTGAGAGAGATCACCCTGCAGACATCAAGGCCCTTGAAGAAGGAGCAGGAGGAGATGATTCAGGCTGTGGAGTGGAGATTCCCCTGCAGCCTGAAGGAAGACTGTGGTGAAGCAGGCTGTCTCCCACAGCCTGTGGATGCCCACAGGGGACCCAGTACCCACCAGTATCATAATCCTGACAAGTCGATTGGGTTAATTCTGATCTCTGTGGTACAAGAAAAACAGGAAAGGAGCACAATCTGACAGAGAATTCTTCACTTCAAACCAATCTGTCCAGCACTTCAGAAAGTCAACTTGACAATATAGAAAAACCTACGATCCTATGTTCCATATTTTTCATTTGTATTTAATTTCGCTCCACTAAAAAAACCTCAGATTTTTGTGGGGATTTTTGATTATGTGTTTAGTGACAGTACCAACTTGATCCATTCAAATCTAGTTGATATTTCAAATAAGCTTTTAGGACATATCAACTTTCCCCTTTTCCTTTACTATGGCCAGTTACATATGGCATTCAATTCAGAATATAAAACTTGAAATGTTATCATTTGAAGAGAATAATAAAAAAAGTATAATGAATTAAATTTCAAGTATAAATTTGGTGCCTTTTCCTAAAATAAAAGGTTGGTTGCTTAATATGATTTATTTTAACATAGGTAGTCTGACCCAAAACTCACTGAAATCAATAAAAAGCTTCTTATGAACTCACTAGACTTTAGATCAAGTCATGAAACTGTTTCACCTGCAGAGCATTATTCAAAAGAAAGGCAGTATTCAAAGGAAGCCATTATTCATAATAATTTTTTTCTCTTAAAAGAGGAAAAAAAGACAAGCACCTTATCCAGACTCAAAAGGCAATTCAAGATAAGAACTAAAAATAGAATCCAATCTTTACTTGTATAGTGATAATAGGAATAGTAGAAGCATTAGGGACAATATTGAATAATGGTAGAGAACTGCATAATAAAGAAGGAATGGATAATTGTGTGTATTGTTCCTGAAGATCTATTCAGATGAAGGAGTAATTTATACTGTATTTTTATATGCAAGTCTTGGATTTTGCCATGTTTCTTATTGGAATTCTGCTTCATATTGTGAAATCAGTGCATGAAGTATAATCTGCCTTTACAATAATAATTTTATTTTCTACATTTTATTCAAGGAAAGGCAATGCAAAATAATCTTTGTATGCAGTTAAGTCCTATATTCATTAATACTGTGTAAATAACATTTTTCTTATCACATCATTCTTTAAAATAGCTTACAGAAATCTACACTGAAAAGTTATTAGTTATTCTTTTTATACAAAAAATCTTGAATATGCATCATCTGTACTGATTCTTCACAGCTTTAATTTTCAAATGTTGTATTTCCATTCAGCTGAATTCTCTTTGCTGTAGATACAGAATTGTGAAGTCTTATCAGCCCAAGATTTTGAGAAACTGAAAGTATCGAATTTCAGTACTTCAGAAAAGGCTAGTTATATTTTTCATAGACTTGGACATCTTTTCAGTTGTAGATTTGCTTGTTTATATCAAAACTGTCCTGTCTGGTGGGAGTTATGTGTATATATGAAAACTGACCACAATTTTCCACAGCTTTAAGTGGATAAGTGAGAAGTTGTACCTTAGCCCAGTATATTTTGGAAAATAATTATACAAAGATTTGCAGATAGTTTCTCAGAGTTCAGTTTTCTCCAGCACAGTGGTCCCCAGCACACTGAGTGAGGATCACTGTTAGCTCATTGGCAAACAAACTGAAAAAGTTTTTTTATCTATTTGCCCATTGATTCATAAAGGAAGTGGGCAAGAATCCCTGCACTGAAGATAAATTGGTATTATGGCCCACACCACTCCTCCAAAGCCAGAACAAGTCGAACATACTATGTCATTGAAGGTCTGGTTTTATTACCAGCAACTGCAGGATACATAAAGTTAATTCTGTTTTGCTACAAATAGCAAAGTTATGAATAACTGAGATTTTATCAGATTTTCCTTATTTCTGTAGGTAAATTTGGAATTCTGCTTTCTTGGGTCCTTTTGCTGTTCTGTGATTAAATTAATGTAAGTTTTCCAAAATGATATTAAAAACTAATGTTTTTATTAACTCAAGGAGTTCATTATATTCATTTTTCACTGTCAATCCTCATTTCAAATCCTCCTTACTTCTGAGGAATTTTCCAAAATTTCCTAAGTTTATATGCTCTTTTATATATGATCCAGTTAATTAACATTCTTTGTTACAAAGCCAGCTACTCACCATTACAACACCTATCATCCTTTCACAGTTTTTGAGGTACTCTGTGTTTTTGAGCATGTGTCCACAGAAGATTTGGAGTTATAATATTTGCATATTATCAGAAAATATGTATTATATTCGGTACAAAATTTATCTTTTTTTTCATATTCTCATGAATTTCAATACAGACAGGTACAGTCTACTATAATGAAATTCCTCTTCTATGTGGCCTTTTCTATTAGAAGACAGAAGACATTTTGAGTTTTCACTTTTACTTCTCCATTGTAACAAAGCTGAAGAAAATTCAGCAGTATTTCAAGGTGGAATGTGAAGATGGTTTTAACTGAATTAAATCAGGAAAAGTGATTTTGCAGAATGTGATTTGCAAGTAGACGGGATGATTTCTTTGTCCTTGTAGGCAGACTCTGGAGATTTTCACGATTGTCCACCAGTAGAGCTCTATCTTTTGGGAGGTGGAAAGATAAGCAGGGTAGTATATAAGATGGAACCTTACATTGGATAGGACACTACTGGCCTCACTCTTCTTTTCCAGCTAACCTTTATTTATTTCCATATTTAAACTGAACCAGAGAATTTCCCCAGTGGAATGGTTTCAAGCACTGCTTTAGAGAGATGTTGAGTAAGAGACTCCAAAAGGAAAGAATGAAATTTATTGTGAATACTTCTTTTACTGAGTAGTTTTTTAATAGCTTAAATTTTCTAATTATGGAATAGGACTACATGCTTAATTTATAAAATCAGTAATTACTATGTACTATGGTTTGTGAAAATTCATTAAATAATAATCACACTCTTCATCTTCTACTGAAGAAAAAAGAAATTGGTAGCGTGGATGGGGGGCATTATGGAAGATACAGTATTTGAGGACGCAGTCATGAGCAGGCCACATCTACTCTATTTGGACTCATATTTAGGGCTTGAGAAGCTAGGATGCAAATAAGGTAGTGTGTAACTTAGATTTGGGAAAGGTAGGCAGCATGTGGCAATGAAGCTGAGAGGACACGCGGCCGTGCTGTGCTGCTCACGTTGCTGGGCTGCAGAAGGAGCGCAGCCAGCCCACCACAACACAGCCCCTTGGACAGCTCCTACCACACATGCATGTATTGTCACCCGTGTGGCCCTGCCTTGGTCTGACAGGGCAGCAACAAGTTCTTGTGAGAACATTATTTAGGATAGTTTCCTTATGAGGGATTTGGACAGTAGCTCAAAGGATCAAAAGGCAGAGCTTTTCCCCATGGTTAGGGTCTGCTCTCGTCTTCACTGCACCAGGAGAAAATCCAAGCGAGCTCTGCCCAGTGCTACACAAACATTGGGAAAGAAGGTTTACTCACTAACTATATTTCTTTTCTTATTCTGTCCTCCACTTATCACATTGAGCTATTTTTCCCATGTCTGTCTTAGTGAGATCTACAGAAGAGTGCTGCAACAGCTCAGTCTCATCTCCCCCCCCATCCCCAGTACAGAACAATGTGTCTTTGCAAACCAAAGGAGAAAAACAGAAGACATAGCTGTGTACTTTATGCTTTTGAAAACTAGGAGCATAGAAAAATGTACCTGTAACCGCTGCAAAGACAGAAATAAAGTTAGATGACTCTCAAAGTACAGATGTCTACAATATTCACTAAACTTATCCATTTTCCAGAAGTAGCTCCAAAACAAAATCTATGGAAAATATTGGGTCTTGCTATTCTTCTAGTTCAGATGAAAATGGCCACATTTGCAGTTTACATTTAAGAAAAATCAATCTTAATGATGGTAAGTATTTTAGAAAATTAAATTTAAATACATCAGAAAGATTAAACCACCAAATATGCTCAACCATTTCTGTCCAGGAAATGTCTGTAGTTAGAAGGAACAAGTTTCATACTCTCTAAAATGGAATTATGTTTTGCAGGGTAGCGTGGTCTTAGCTCTCACTAGAGGAATAATGGGAAGTAAAATGCAATAAATATTATGAGATTTGTTTTGTCCTTTTGTTTGGAAGATAAAAGATAAGACAGGTAACTTTTAAAACTGGAGACTGAAGCAGAATTTAAGAAGCACTGGCAAGAACTCAAATACCAATTACATCTGAAAAATCACAGAATCTCTTCTACACTATACAATTCTATAAGTTAAATAAATCTGAGGACATTTATCATCTTATCAATAAGTTTTTTTCAATGAAACAAGTAGTGCTGACCACTTCATCATTATGTTCTACTGACATAGAATGCTATGTAAGTAATTTCATGTATGTTTGAATAGGTGCTGAGTTTATGGAAAATTATTAAATGTAAAGGTTATAAGATCAGATGACATGTAGGCAATGTAACTGTAAGAGTAAACATTGAGAAAGAATCAAAATTTAGATTTTTGTATGCTTTAAAAGAAAATCTAAATGGAGAATATTTTCTGTTGTTAAGAACTTTGGTTTGCCATATGGATTTTTTGCTATGTTATTGGTTATTTCATTTTCTTGTAATTTGCTTTATGGCATTTGAGTAGAAAAGTGCAACAGTTCTCTAAACATAAACATTGCTGACTGTTCTCTTTTGAAATGGCTTCTGTTCCTCTGTAATCATTCAAGAAAGGTAAATCAAAAATTGTGCATCTGTGAAGCTAGATGTTTTCCTTCTGCGTTTCCAGGCACACTCCTCAGGATGCTCACGTCTTCCTCAAAGACCATAATTGATGCATTTTCTACACACATCTACAAACATATCAAAATTTATATACTGATGCAGAGGAAGGAAGAAGGGAGAGAGATGGTCAAGAGAAAATTCTAAACTTGCTCTCCTCTGATCAGAGTTCCTTTTCTGCTCCTAAATGGAAAAATCTGCTCAGATTTTCAATTCTGGAATTTTTTTTTGGTTTTTTTTTCCGAATATATGTGTGTTTTAACATGTTTTGGAAAAGCAATCTGTGTAATAAAATACAGAAAATTCTTTAATGCAATTTGCAAAGAAAAGAGGAAAGAGAGAGTGGATCCATATAGTTATAACTGTAGACATGTCACTGTCCTGTAACAGTCAGGGCAGGAGGTATGAGAAGCCTTTCTGCTGTTCAATATTACATCTACTCTACTTATTAATACATAGATTAATAACATACCATGTGATAAGGAAAACAATACAGATCAATACTTTATATTCATTAAATACATGTTGGCTTGCCTGTTAATAGACTGTTTATTGACCTCAGTGACAGTGCTGCTAAAAAAAAACTTTAGGTGACAAGTGAAGGTTCAAACTCAGATTTCTATGAGTTTATAATTTATCACTCATGTTCATGGCATTAAATTTTTTTCCTAAAGGTATGTAAAAATAATATTTAAAAAGTATGAAACTGGTATATACAATAGTTACATACCAGTTATACACCTGCCAGTTAGATATCAGTCAAAACTGGTGTATAAGGTGTGCCCTATTGATATAGCAGATTTTAATTAGTTTAGTGATTAAGGAAATTGTGACTCCACTAATATGCATTTCCTTTGTGGATATTTTCACTCTTCATTATATTCTTATAATCTTATAATTACAAGTTATAATTATAAGAAATGTTAATTTTAAAACTTTAATCTCAGAATCTTGTTGAAAAGAATCTGTTAGAATATAAGCAAAACAATAGAACATATATTTTAATTTGTTGGTTAGTGGGGCAGGGGCGAATTTACTGATAAAAGTGGAATGTGTTTATAGGATGGGGAAGTATTATATGCAGAAAATTCTTTTAATGAGATTAGTTCCTTAATTTGATCCAATGAGTGAATATCTTTAAAGTCAGCTGCAGGACCCATTTTGCAGGTTGTTTATGAGAATACAACTGCAGAATCTCTGACTTTTCTTTGCTCAAGGTCAGGCAAATTATATTTAGATTGAGACATTATTTCATCTTCCCCAACACTGGACACTTCCCCAGCATTGAACAGATAATACTCAGGTGGGCTGCTGGGCCATCTTGTCTAGACTACTTTTCACAACAAAGGATGAAGCAAATGATCTTTGAGGACCCTTCCAATTTAATATTCCAATAATTTTATTATTTAGTGTCTTTCTTATTTGACATAAATAAGAACTTTATGATTGGAAGAAAAACCACAGCAGTCTATGAGTTAATTTTGATTTAAAATTGCTACTTAATGTTGGTATTGCAAATCCACATATCCTTGGATATGGTAATATTACTATTCAATTCATCTCTTTTTAAACTAAAATTTAATTGGTTTTGGTTCCTGTTGCAAGGTGTCTGATAACATGTTATGACCTTTTCATTATGAAATTTTCAACATTTTCACAAGACTGCAAGTGTCATTTCTGGCAACTACTTCAGACAAATTGATATTTGACCTTCTGTTCAGTGTTCAGAATATGCTTAGAAGCAACAATGGAGCCGTCTTTGAACATACTGATAATAAGTGTGATCAAAAATGAGGTAAATTCCATCAAAATTGATGAAGGTGAGTTCAATAAAAGCCAAAAAATATGATGATACATGGCAGCCATGCAATGTATCCCGTAAAAACACTTTTAATTAAATCAAGTGGTTCCAGAAAAATTCCCTGATTGCTAGCCCTAAAGTTTTCTTGGCACACAGTTCTGTGTTATTTTAATAGATATCTTGAAAACTAGAATTTATGTATTTCAGAGGACAATTCTTCCCACTGGAAATTAATTTTATGTAGTTTTCTTAATTTGAAGAGTTCCTGAATGTTCCATGATGGGAACTTATGACCTGTTCTAATGATGTGATGTCCTTGAATATAGATGATTTCCTCTAGCTGGTATAATTTACCCAAAGTGAAGGTCATTCAGGATTTAAAACAGCTACAATTAATCCTGTTGCATTCTAGAGTTATCAGAGGGCAGAGAGGGTTCTCTAGTTTTTCAAATAAAAAAGGGGAATAATACTTACATTAAGACAGTGCTTTCTTTAAGTACCAGAATGTTGTGCCAGCTGTTAGGTATCAAAAGAGAAAGTCTCATATAAAATTGAGATAAAGATTTAATTTTTATCTGAAACCTGAGCTTTATATATTAAGGAATTAATATGATGCTTATATTGAGCCTGTAGAAATAAAAGAAAAACTGCAATATCAGTCCAGTCAGGATAAATGTTGTAATTAAAAATTAATATCACATACATTTTGTTACTAGTATTTTTACGGCACTGATTGCATTTAAGTTCTAATACTTACCTTAAAACCATTTGAAAATACTAGGGAAGAAAAAAAGCTTATTTGAAATAAGGATGCACTTTCATAAATATTTAGGAAAATATGTAAACATTTTTAAAAGTTTAAGATAGTAGTAGTTGTTTAGGGTAATCATTAGATTATTTATAATGAAACACATTCTAAGGAAATAATTTCATAATAGCACTTTCCATATAATACATAAATGTATTTAACTAAAATAAAAAATCAATTACAATTACAGATAGGAAAATAAAAGAAGAATATCACTGATTTCATCTGAGCAAAAGAACACTACTGTCAAATACATGGTCAGCAGAGAAAACTAAAGGTTTATGTTTTAGTGGAAAGGGAACCTTGGAGTATTTTTTTCAGCGCTTTTGCATATCAAAAGAAAGTAATTAACTCAAAAGGGCCAGACTTATTCCAAGGGTGCAAAAAAGGTCTACATTACACAACTGTGCTCCATGCTCTTCCAACAGTCACGAGGCTGATTGCTTATTCATACAGACAGCTTGTGCTACATAACACAGTTTCTCAGTAAAATTCCTCTCTTCCATATCAAAATGCCATTTTAACTTTTGGGGGTTTTAATACCCTTTTTACTACTTTATTTTCTGCTCTGTGTATTGATTTTTCTAACCTTTTGACAGGAGCTTTACTCGCCTTATCTTTCTGCATAATTCTTTCAAATTACATTCAGACCATAAGACAAATTCTAATCTCCATTATGCAAAAATACAGTAAATCCATTGAAGTTAACAGAAATGTATTAGATTCAAAGTCTGATTCTGATCAAAAGTAGACCTATTGGCTTTTAAAAGTCTAGCTTTTAAGCCAGGGAAAAGCACAATGGGCCAAGTTCATTTCCAGTGGAACTACAATCATGTCTGCTGACTTCTAATACAAGAAATCCAACATTTTCTTTAGAACTTTCATTTAAACTCATTTTTCTTCCTCTGAAAAATGGGTCTTAAAATTTTAAATATTTTGAGGGTATGATGGTAATTACTGTCATGAGTTTGCCAGTACCTCCCTTAACTGTGAGTCATGTGCACATAATTTTGTGTCCCATAATTTGATTCCCTGTTGATGCAGTTCAAGTGACTTACTTGTATTTTGCCCTTTTCCTTAGCATGTTATCTTCCTATTGGGAAAAAGGTGATACAAGTTGATGATGTGAAGATCCATCCTGAAACTCAGGTAGCAACCACTTAGGGTAAGTACTTGCATCCAAAACCTGGAAAATACTCCAAATATTAAAGGCTCAGAGAGTGCCACTGAATAAGTTTGGCAAGATTTGTTCTTGTTAAGTCATACTGACTGTCTCTGATCCCTTCCCTTTCTTCCATATGTTTTGGTGCATTTTCCAGCAGGACCTATTCCATGTTTTCAGAGGACACAGAGGTGAAGCTGAGTCGTCAGTATTACCCAGGGTGCTCCTTATTATCCTTTTCAAAAATGAATGTGACACTCCCTTTCTGCAGTCACTGGGGATTTTGTCTGTTTGCCACGATTTTTCAGACATATAGAATGGACCAATGAAATCATTGTAGGCCATACTTACAGTATCCCTCTTCTTTCTACAAATAGGAAAGACGTTGAAGTTTTTGGAGTCAAGAATCAGAAATTTTAGTAAGAGTTTCAATGCTTAAGCTGTATTTCAAAACTAATGTACACACTTGGCAAGACCACAGGCAAGAAAGAGTAATCCCTTAAAATTTTAAATAATGTTTTGCTATCTCATATAATTACTGATTTATGCAAATATAATTCTTAATCTTAAAACCACTTATAAGCTATTAACTTCTAGAATTCCACTTTCAGCTTGACTGCATTTCTCCGGGCTTAACAATTCTGAAATGACTGAAGCTGTAGGATTAAGTTTCAGGCATCTTAAGTACAAAGAACAAATGAACAAATTATTTCATTCATCATCAATGGAATATTTGAATCAACCTTAAAACTCACACTATTTCAAATCAAGACTTATCTGGAATTATATTCACTATTATTTATCTTTTTATTATATTTTAATCTGGAGGTATGTATGCCAAGGAATTTTCCTGTGGAGTAGATTTCTTCCTCATCTTATAACTGCTATCATCATAAGTTTTGCAACAGATATATTCTTCTCTACATGAACATAAATGACCTTTTCCTTAAGTCTTGCAAGTACTCTGCATTTAATTTAGGAGAATACTCTCTGGGAAAATAAAAATAAACGATCAAAATCTAACCAAACAAATGAAATCTATTAATCTTTGTATTATTTTAAAATTACACTCTCGGTGATGGTTTGAGCTGTTTGCTGAAACAAATACGTTTTAGTATTTAACAATTTTTAATACTTTATAAAAGATTTTTTTCCCCTTCAGATACACAGTTGCATTGCAGAGAATGTTTTTGCTCAGGTAGTCAATATTAAATATTTCGGTACCAAACAAGTTGATCTTTTCACATAAGTATTTCATCTAAGACCATAGAACACTCTTTAGGAAGTGTATTAGGAAGCAGACAATTTACATTCTTCACTTATTGCTTTTTATTTTCAACATTTTTTCAGAAAATACCTGAAAGCTTCTGGTTGAATGCCTTAGGAAATTGTATGTATTGGATAAAAAACTCTCTCTCACTGCAGAACTTCACCAGGATATTTCATATGTGAACAGACAGGTGAAAAAAATTGGTTTAATTTCTGATGAAGAGAAGTTGATAATCGGTAATGCATTTTAGACTGACTGTGCAATTTCCATGAAGATGTTTCCTAGTAAACCTTTCTAGAAAGTACTATTCTACCAAATGATTTTAAGATCTCTGGCAAAATTCAACCAATGAATAAAACAACCAACCTATGCAAACAGTGCAAATACAGTTTCGATACATTATGCTTCCATGATTAACCAACAGTTCCAGTAACACACCCAAGAGTCAGTTTGCTAAAGGCTTGTTATAGACAGGGTTGGTGACACTGATCAAACATGGGCTTTTTTTATAGTTTGAAATATAGATAAACTTCTAGAATATCCTTTTCAGAGCTCTTCTTACCAGATAGCTGTATCACAGAAGGACCATTTGTTATGTTCAGCATTTGGACTTTATATTTCCCAAAATCTAATTTAGCTTCCAAACCTAAAACTTCTCACTGAACTGGAACAGTGAAACAATTGCTCCAGGCTAAATTAGATTTGTTAACTCTTCTCAACAGAACAAGAATACAAATGATGTCTTAGAAATGTGTGCAGAGTCCAGCAGACACCATAACATAATTTAAAAATAAAATGTTACCAAATTCATTATCATTGTTTACATATAAAATAGTAAAACAATTTGAAGGCTTAAATGACCCTATTTTTTTTTTATTATTATTTTTTTTTAATAGAAAGATACTCAGGTTTGAAAAAAAATCTCACAACAAACATTGCATTTTGTAACGTTTCTATTGATTTTTCCAGCTTCTAGCAGTACTGTTTCTTTTTGAATGTTCTCCCTATTATTTCAACATCTGTGTGATAACTGATTTAACAGCCAGAGGACCAGCTTCTAAAGTGCCTTGAATTCGTGGATTATACAATTTAGGATTGTACTTTTGGGGCAGAACTCACTTAAACAGTCATTCAGGGATGGACTCAGCAGCCAGAGCATGAGAAGCCAATAGGACTGATATTAAGCTGTTGCTGGTTAACTTGCCTTATTGTATGGTAAAGTGTCTTGTCTACATAGGGGTTTGATCCATACTGTCTGACATTTTGACCTGTGTTAATAAACCAAATTTGGAAGCAGGTTTTCTGGAATGGAGAAATGAGATACATTACAGTAAAATGTATTTTGAATTTCCAGGCTGAAAAACCATTCTGTAGCTGGCATTCTTTTCTCTGTTGACCATTGACTGACTACACTAACAAATCTATGAGTGTACTTGTGTATCTGAGCTGCACTCATACCATCTAGACAACTCTTTCTATTCCCATTATTCATAATCAAGAGCCGTGCTTTGCAATAACCCAAGGCAAGTTCACATAGTTGAGCTCAAAACGTGATTATTCAGCAGATGTGCCTGTGTTCTGTGTGGCTCATGCTGACGTCTTAGATTTTAATGAATCACAGAGCTTGAAGAGAGTCCAGGCTCATCTGGAGAGCAGTCTAATGCACAAGTATCAATAAGGACAAATAAAGGCAAAAGGGACACTTAGCACTGATCTGGCACCACAGCATGGAAGAGAGGTTGAGCTGAGTTATGCCAGCGTTAGGAAAGATAAAGTTAAGAGCAGACACAACCTTGCCTGAGGCTTGAATGGCATTTTTGGCAGGGAGAAAATCACTGAACTATATCCTATAAAAGTCATACAGAGTTCTTGCAAATTTTTACTTATGGGGTAGAACATTCACAGCAACTTTTGAGAGTAAACATGTTTTAACAGTAAATCAAAGTTATTTGTATTAGGGTGGGGTCTCTTAGATTTAAACAAGTGTGTAAATTTAAAAATCTGCCTTTCCACTCTGTTTGATTTGCCTATATGCAATAGATATTATTTGATAGAAACAAATTGCCCATAGATGGACAGGAAATAATCATCCTTATTAAATATAAGTCAATATGCTATATAAATATATGTATACATGTATCGGACAGCATAGGTGTGTGTTTTTAAAATAAAAAACACAGTAAAGATCATGAAAATCATGCTTTTTTTTCTCTCAATTATCAGTCCAGTTCCCAGGAGCTGTGATCTTTTCAGACTGGTGTAGGATTCCTGAGTTTTCTTAAAGCTCTTGTAGGTAAGTAGAATGCCTGGAGGTCTTGGGCACCACAATTTCTCTAAGCTAATAAACTATATATATTGTAATAAGAAGAGCCTGCAAGGGCCCCTGAAATTGCCTTTTTAAAAGTCCAGGGGAATTTTTTTCTATGTCAAAATTTGTAAAATCTTTCTGATGGAAATATGAGTCTGAAAGGAGTGTGAAAGCAGTCCATGGCTAAGCAGTCTATCCGAGTTAACAGATGTTCCAGGTATCTTTCTTTTCACTACAAAGAGAATCAGAAATGCCTCAGTTATGAGACACTCCTAATGTTCCTTAGAGTCTAAAAAACCCCCAAGCAGACAAAAAACTCTCTAGGTTATTAATATAAGGATTCAACAGCAATAAACTTTGGGGATGTCAAAAGAGAATAGTCCAACTTACTGAAAGTGAAGTGGAAAGCAATACCTCTAATAAAAAGGTAAGTCAAATATTTAATCTATAAAACATTACACAAGATGAAACCTTATGACTAGTAAGTAAGAATAATTAGTCTCTACACTACATTTCCTGAAATGGTGGTGTTATTTTCCATTGCAGCTTAACAGGCCATCTATAAAAATAAGTCTCTGATAAAAAAACTCCAAACATATTGTTTCAATTCTAATTATTATTGATTTCCATACAAGAAGAGAATAATATTTTAGCATATATTTTTAGTCTACAATTCATATGATGTGCTCACAATAATCAATCTGGTATTTTTATTATTCCTATGCTGACTGGGTGAATCTTTTTTTTGGCTGTAAAGGTGGCAATGAAGATTTTTGCTCTCTTAAACTCTAAATGACTCATTAAGAGCATAAGATTTTTGAATTAAAAAAATTTCCATTCATTACTAAAATTTATTTCTTAAAGAAACAGTCTAAAAACTGCAAAAAAACCCCAGGATTTTTTTTTATTTAATGTTAAATAATAAATGCACGGCTCTAAAAAAATCAGGGTATGGAACAAGCTTCTAGAAAGTTTATAGTTACTCAACAGAGACTAACATCTGTGCAAAGGATATTAAACTCATCTGTTTGATCTAATCTTATTTAGTCTCTTTCTCATACACCAATTATAAAATGTTAAAGACAGTTGATTATTTCCTCTGGTATTTGCTAATACAACACAAATTTATCTCTTACTTTTATAAAAAAGAAGGAGATATGGAGAGGACCAAAAATACCTATACCTGATGGCAGGCATTGAACCTAACTGCCTAGGTTAGTTTTAGGGACTGCTGCCCTAGCCAGTCTCCCAAACGCCTCAGAAAACCCAGCCAAACAAACAAATAAAAAAAATTACCACCAACAACAAAGAACAAAAAAAGCAAAAAAATCCCAACAAACAAAAAAAAACCCCTGCAAAACAAACCAAACAAACAAAAAACACCACATCCAAAACTAAGCCCAAGCCAACAGCAAATGATCCAACAACTTAAACAAAAGAGATAGAAAAGAAAATGTACTTCAATGTCCTCCTGGAAACACATGTACTATGATCTCTACAGAAGAGTGTTTTTTTCCTGGGAATCCTCTTCATAATTTGTGAATTTTATCCGTCGATTGGCTGCTCTTCCTCATTATGCTGATGGCATTGATTGAAAAATACTTGAGACGGTGCAGAGGTTGCATATTCCCACTGGATACTAAGATTTTTGTGTAAATTTTATATGAACAATTATTTTTGGTTATTTAATCTTATTGGCTGTTTAAATTATTAGCAATTGCTACTGTTATCTACTAAGCTTTATGTGAGTCCAGGGATATGAAGTGATAAGCACTTTAGATACAGGTGTAAGACACTGCAACAGGAGACAAAGAGAGGAAGGGTGTGGGTTTAAAAAATAGAAGTGAAAGGCATGCTGCAGTATTGCAAGTAGTGGGCTGTGGAGCTCACATGCCTTACAAAGGTTAACACCACCTTCTTTACAGAGATGTCTTACAGATGTAGTCATTAATATTTCCAAAGAACTCTTTAGTCCTCAGCAATCTTGCCTTAAAGATCAGGAATTGTAGATAAAGAATACTGATGGTAATTTGGGCTCCACTAAAATAAAATTTAAAGGTCTATCTTGACATAAAAATCTATCCTGTAAGTGGGTTAAACAATTCCTTTAAAAGATACTCTGAAATGTGTAGACATGGAATCACAGAATATTTCCAGATGGAAGAGACCCACGAGGATCATGAAGCCCAGCTCTTAATGAATGGCCCATATGGGGATTGAACCTTAACCTTGGTGTTATTAGCACCATGATCTAAATGACTGAGCTAATCTCAGGGTTAAGAATTTTGTGTTTTGTTTTGGTTTGTTTTTTTTTTTTACTAGGAATTTCTTCATTGTGTTTACTTCTTACTCTTACTTATTTCAACATATATGATTCTTGACTCTTCATACTTTCTTTGCACCTTCACCTTTTTACCCTTGTATTTCTGAGAAACACAGATAGATCAAATTTGGGGGTGGGGGGACCTTTGGAAGCCAAGACAGTGACAGTTTCAAATTCAGTTCCAGCTACAGAAACAGATGAGGTTGTTCAGTGCCTTATACTGCTGAGTTTTCAGTACCTCCAAGGGTGAAGATTCCATATCCCATCTGGACAGCCCATTCCAGTATTTGGCTGGCATCATCATGACGATTAATTTCTTTATTTTCAAATAGAATTTCCCTTACTGCAATTTTTCTTTACCTCCAAATCTTTTGCTGTGCACTTCTGAAATTTTTTTTATCTGTGTTTTCTATGAGCATTCATTATGTAGGAAAAGGAAACAAGTAGATGTCCCCTTAGCTCATACTTCAGGCTCACTAAACCCAGTTCTCTCAGATTTCCTGACATGGTATGTGCTCCAACCCCCCTAGCTGAAGCTGTAAATGCCCTGCTGTTTATGAGGATTCATTGTGAGACTGTAAAGCTCTGTCAAAATCCCTATACACTTTTCCAGATCTTTATATGAAATGGTGTCTTTCAAGGCTGGTTGGTTCTCGGTTTTTCTAATGCTGCCTGACACACTGTAGAGTTGGCTTTTTTCCAGAGATGTAAGAGTCTCTTAGCATTTCCCAGGAAGCCCATGGAAGATTTCACTGAATTCCTATATGCTATGGTTTACCTATCTTCCAGATCTCCTTGGTGCGTAATTATTTCTTTTGGTTTATTTGTTTGCTTGAATCTAGCTAGGGGTTTAGCTAGATATACATTTCTATTTACATCTATGTCCTAGGTGGCCTAGGTGACCATAAATATGCATTCTGTATTTTTTCTGCATCATCCAGTCTGTTTTACTGTCTCTTAAAGACTCAGGGTTGAAGCAGAACTGAACTGTTTTACCCCAGTTCATGGGAAGGAAAAGTTATAGTGTCCCTTTAAAAATGGAGGACACACCCTCAGCAACCTCTTTTGTTCTCTCCAGGTCCCCAAGGTGATTGCTTTGGGCAGATCTCCAAGTCACAACCTGAGAAGCTGAGGTGGCTCAAAGCAGAAGTTCTTCTCTTCTCCCCAAGCTTTGAAGAATTTTGCAATGCCTTCACTGCTGCTGCAGGCTGCCATTTGTTGGGGGGTTAGGAGAGCCCACTTCACCAGTTCCAGTTGCTGCCCACTGCTTCTGCACTGTGGAGGCTTGTGGGAGTCAATGGCCTTGTCCTGGGGAGATAGGGAAGGATTGAATATGAGCTCTGGGCATTCCTCACAGGTTAGGGCGAGTCAAAAGCCTTCCCCCATGGTGCCCTGCAGTTTTATGTAAATTTACCCCAGTTCTGTTCTTCCCATTGGCCCATTGGCCTAGATCACCCCTGTTTTCCATATATTGTTGCACCCTAGAATGTTCTCCCTTCCCTGATCACCCACTGGCTCCATTTTGCTGCAGTGTTCCATCCCCATTACCTTCTTGGCTGTTACCCTTTGCCCCACCTTTGTACTGCCCTGAGCCCTCAGCCATTGGACCCTGAACGCTGCTCCATCCCTGCTACCCCATTTTCAAATCTGGACCCTCAGCTGTTCCTGGTCTTTATCCCTGGGCCCTTTCAGCATGGGTAAATAAACTGCCCCTGGAAATCCATACAAAGACCCTTCCTGCTCTCATCATTGGCTCTGAGGTCGATGATGTGTGTGTACAGCAGGGTGTGTGTGCCTGCCCGTGTGTGCTGTCCTGCCCGGCACGGCTCCTTCCACGGAGACGCCTCTCAGGAAGGTGTTGGCACTTGACCATCCCACCCACAGCTACACTGTGCCGTGCTGGGAACTTGGGCCCCTTCTCTGCAAGTTCCAGCTGCTGAGGGGGTCTGTGCTACAACATCTTGGAAGTTTCTTTCAGAGGCCTGACAGCATTGACTCATTTTAGACAAAAATTAGTTCTTCCCTATTAGTTTTTGCTGGGTTGTTTTTAGGTTTTTTTTGGTTGGTTTTTTTTGTCCCTGTCCTGTATTGGTTGTTGTCTGGGGGAGGTAGGAGTTCTGGAACATCAGACGCTTAGTTGCTGTGCTGTTTTCCTTGGTTCTCTCTCTTGGCCTCGTCATCCAGAGTATGGAGCTTCTCTGCCATCTTGTCTTTGTCCTCTGGGTCACACAGGCTGCTGTGTTAGGCCACTGTCTTGAGAGGAGGAATGAAGCTTCCCTGCCATCTTGTTTTTGTTGTTCCCAGAGGGGACTACACATCTCAACACCTTTGAATCTAATAGTTTTTGCTGTTGTCTTGGTTGTTAATATTTTGTTTTTAGTAAACTCTTATTTTTTTTTACTTATATCTTCTCACATCTGTCTCTCCTTATTGGTTAAAGGGGAGTGATTAAAGCTAAAAAGGAGGTAATTAATTTTGTATTCTCCACTCTGCATAAATGTTTTAAAGACAGTCTGTTTTTCACCTGAGGCTTTTCTACCATCCCTCCTATGCTGAGAGTATTGTGTATAAGGTGTTTTTTGCCCTATGAGAACAAAATGCACATGTTGTAAAAACAAGCATAAAGAAACAGTGATGACTAGGAATTTGTTATCTCAGTCTTTTCCTGGGTTGCTGACCATCTTTCTGTAAGCTTGATGTAATATTTTCTCAAACCTCCTGCTTAACTGGAGCTATGTGCTTGACCAATGATGCAGGACCTATTTAACACCTAAAATTTCAGACAAGTCTTTGATAAATGGAGGTGTAAATAGCAATTTGATCTAAACCAATTTCTTGCACTGCCATATCTCTCAGTTGTTCCACTGGTTATACCTGGCTTGCCTGATGACCCATTTCTGTTGGTTACCTTAAACTTTGTAGTGAGCATATCTGATACATCTTGCTTACTGTAAAAGACTGCCCTGTGTGAGCAGTTTGTACATTAAAACCTTTACTTTTTTCTAATGTCATTCCCTGATTCAGGGCCAAGGTCCAGTGACCTTGCAAGCTTGGTATTTTTCTGTTCTGACTTCTTTCATTTGCATTGCTGAGGAACATGGGGCTTCACAGTTCTGTGTTTTCTAGTCACACACTCCCAGTGTCCCCTGGCTAACACCAGGGCTAAGCATCTCTTTCAAATAGTGTGAAAGTTTGCTCCAGGCAAGTAAGCTTTTGATCCACAGGATATGACCTGTAGTGTTTCCCTTTCCATTTACATCAGAGTTCTACAAATCCTTCTGATCAATTAGAAAGCTTTCAGTGAATGCACATGGAGAGTGAAATTGAGTTGAGTTTTACCTTTTTTTTTTTGCTCACACTATAAATAGACTATTAATAGAACAACCTTACCTCATGGTGCTCCAATCCTACAGAGTCCTTCCTCCTACTCTCTTTATGATGCAGTAACTTTACATGCTTGTCAAATTTTGTGAAAATCAAATTCAAGAGCAGAAGAATTTGGGAGTAAGGCACCAACAGGAACCATAGTAAGGGCCTCTTATACCTATAAGAATGTAATTTTAAGACAGACGGAGAGACTTAGAAAAGTATGTTGTGCTAAAACACACAGCTGTGTTTTTTTATTGATTTTTTTCCTTAGTTACATAAATATCACAGCTAGTTTTGTTTAAAATTCTGTATTTACAACCCGAATTTTTTTGTTTGTTTGTTTAGCTTTTTGGGGGGTTGGGTTTGGGTTGTTTTTTTTTTTGTAAAATCCATTGTAAACCTCACTGTTATAACTGTTAAAAGGATGTTTTTAAAATTTTTATGCAAGTTTCTCTTCCAATATGCTGATTTATATGATAACATTACATTCTTCAAATGGTTATGTGTCACAATACAAACAGACTGGACTCAGTTTCTTCATGCAGAAAAGCCAATCTTTAATGTTGTGGTCCATTTTTATACAGTTTTCAAGACCTTGTGTATAACAATAATTTGTTCGTAACTTTCTTGCCACTCAATTCATTGGTTAGTAAATGACATTTTACATGTCCATCAAATCTCTCTATTCCTGGATGTCTTACATATTTTTTTCACTCTATGGGACAGATTTCTTGTTTTTTTTACAAGTGCAGACTATTTTTCTCTACAAGATTGGTTTGTTGTGCTAGCTGCTCCTCATTCCTCTGATTGTTTCCCATGGGAACTTACAGGCTAGCTGGAAATTCAGCAGAGCAAGGCCTGATTTCATAAGGCCTTTCTTTTATAAGATATTACATGCATGGAACAATTATGCTTCTTTGCTTTAAATGCAGTAGTTCACTGAGAGTATATAAAATAATGTAGAAAGTGTTCCGCTTAATCAGCAATGATAAAGCCTGCACAAATTAATGATATTAAGTTCCAAAACACTCTCTTTTGGTGAAGCTTAGATGGGTATCTCCCCAAAGTTGTCTCCTCTCCAGACTGCGGAATTGAGCTACTAAGGAAAGTATCCTTTTCTTCAGTAGAGTTTCATGCTATGATAGATGAGCTTTGGCTTCTAGACAAACTCCTACCCAGAAACTCACTCACTTCCTCTTCTTCATGAAGGACAAAATTGGGGAAAAAAAAGGAATGAGAAAGTTTGTGGGTCAAGATAAATACAAGAAATTGCTTGTCATATCTGCTGTGGAAAAAACAGATATGAACTTGGGAAAATTAACTTCTTTTTTGCATATAACCACTTAAATGAGTACAAAGTTGATAAGAAAAACATAAAAAGCTGTGCATGTGTAGTGAGCCAACGTGGTTTAAATTAGGAGTTCTCATCCATCTGTTAGCTGTAGAAGAAACTTATGCACCTCAAGAAGGTAACACTTGCACTAGATTAGATGTAGTCTGTCTATTCCCTGAAAGCAGAGAGTATCTATAAAAATGCAAATGTTCTTCACTGACTTTAGATAAGTGTTTATTGAAATATCTGGCAGCTAACTTTTGCTTAACAATAGAGTTGCCAGAACACACAGAAAGGAAATGAAATATATCCAAGATTTTTAGCCAGTTTCCATTTCTCCCTACCTTTAACCCTTGTTTTTCATAACTTTCTTGTGCACGTTAGTCATCAAGTCCTGTCCCTATGAAAGTGAAGTTCCTGACTAAGCAGAAAAATGAGACAGCTAAAAAGATGATATGAGTTTGGCTATTTGAATGCTTCCTTGGGAGAAAAAATACACATTTGAATACATTTACATTATTGGAATAAATATTTCTATAAGGATAAAGGCTGGACTCCATTAACAAGAGTATCTTTCATACAATGAGAAGCTAAGCAAGCTGGGAGTGTTCAGCTTAGAGAAGGAGAGTACTAAGGGGAAATCCCATCCATGTATATAAATACGTAATGGAGTGTAGAAAAGAATTGGCAGTGAGGGTCTTTTCAGTGGTGCACAGTGACAGAACAAGAGGCAAATTGAAATACAGGAAACTCCCTCTGAATACAGGAAGAAAAATTACTTACCTTTTGCTATTAATGTACTTTTAGAAGTTGTTCTTATCGTCTGACACAAGACAGACCAATTTCAACTCTAGTTGATGTTTGGCCTTTCATGTCTTCTCCCTCCCACAGTTGCTTTATCTTCCTGTGAAGTTCAACTTCATTTCATTTTCCTCTTGAGCTCCATGAGGAGTTCTCTGTTAAGCCAAGCTGGTCTTCTGCCCCTATTTCTTGACTTTATAAGACACTGAAATTTCCTGCACCTGTGGTTCTAGGATGTATTTCCTAAAGACTGACCAGCACTCATTAACTCCTAAGCCATCAAAACCAAACGCCCAGGGGTACTCTAATGAATGCTCCCTGAATAGATTTAAGTTTGCTCACCTGAATTCCAGTGTAGAAACTCTGTTGTCCTTTTTCTCTTTACTGAAAAAATCTTAAACTTGCTCATTTGATCATTTCATGGTTTCCATCGCCAAGATAGCCACTTACCATCACATTCCCCTTGAGTCCTTCTCTCTTTAGAAATAACATGTCCTAAAAAGCTTATTTCATGCACTTTCTACAAGAATTATCTTCTACAAACTTAAAGAATTTCCAATACTAGCTTTTTAAAGAAGCATGATATTCCTGGTTATATCTGGGTAGTTGAAATCTTCCTGAAGAACAAGTGTCGCTGATCCAGAGATTTCTCCTAATTGGCTGTAGAAAAATTCATCAGTGATTACCTTTTGACTGGGCAGTCTGTAGAGGACACCCTCTAAAACTCTTTTGCTTCCCATTTCCCTAATGTATACTCCGAGGGTCTCAAACACGTCATCACTAGCTATAATGTCTGTACAATCAAGCCTTTCCACTAAGTACAGTGGGAGATCTCCACCTCACCTGTCCTGTCTGTCCTTCCTGATCAGATGATAGACCCCTCATCCCAGCACTCTAGTCATGGGACTCGTTCCACCAAGTCTCCCCAATACCAACAATATCAACTCAGGAAGCTGATCAATGCTTCCAGTTAATTCTGTCCATAGATTTTTGTATAAAGCCCAGATTCTAGTTTAGGTGAGAAAGGACACCTTGAGATCATCTAGTTCAACTTCACTGCTTAAAAAGTGTCATCTAGAGCAGGTTGTCCAAGACTGTGTCCAGTTGGGTATTGAACACCTTCAGAGGTGGAAACTCCTAAACGTATGTGGGCAACTGATGGTCTGAGCACCCTTAAAGACAGATTGAACTATTGAACAGTGCTTAGTGGGTTGAAATTTAAAAAGTCCAAATGTTGGATTCTGTATCTAAAATCGATTAACATCAGGCACAAGTATAAATGAGAAGAATGACTGGACCATTATAAAAGGCTGACCACCTGAAACATATGCATACATTTTGAAATGTTCATACATGAAGTTGTAGGAAATACCCAGTGTGACATGACCTGTTCTGGTTTTGTCCTGGACAGGGTTAACTTTTGCAACAATCAGGAGAGGCGTGGACAGAGCTATGGACTTATTTGATACCACCTCATGCCGTGCACAGAGAGGGAGGGGAGTTGAGCTTTTCCTGGTTTGCCAAATTGCGTGGTTGAGTAGCACAGAGTCTTGTATGGTGAACAATAATGTGTGAATCACTCACTTATCTTGTACATTTTAAGCATTGTTCTTTGTATTGTTCAGTTTCTTATTTCATTGTTGTTTCTAATGAATTGTTTTTGTCTCAGTCTCTGATATTTAGCTCTTTGTGCCTCCCATTCTCCTCTCCATCCTGCTGTTGGGGAAGGGGACAGGGAGAAGTGAGTCTGCAGCATAGCATTGAGGTGTTTCAGTAGGAACACTGGGTTGGGGAATACCATGCTTAAACTACACCTATCCTCATTCAGATGCTCATATGAGAGCTGGAGTCTTCTCTCTGATGCTGAATGTGGGGTCTAAACAAACTATTTTTAGTATAGACTTCTTTAGAGGGAAAGTGGTCCCTTAATTCCAGTTCAAGTAAGTTGCAGGAAAATTTAGAAGAAACAGCAAGGTGTCTGCAATGATATTACTTATTGACAAAATTTATTTGGGAGCCTCAAAAGTTCAAGTTTTGTAAACAACTCAAACAACATATAATCTTTTCCTTCAATAACATATGAAGTTATCATAAAACCCCAAGAGATTAATTCTGTGTGTAGATATTTGTGAATAGAAGTTGTTTTTTCTGTATTGGAGTTAATATACAGATCAGCATACTTGGCTGATACAAAGTCAAGGTAGAGTGAAGATGAGAATGTGAAAGCCTGGGATTGAATTAATTTGTACCACTACTAACTCTTGCTTAAAATCTGTGGAAGGTCTCACCAAAACCTTCTCATGGTCATAAACACAAGAAAGAAGGAGTGAAAGTTTGAATGCTTTGAGTTTTGGCAAAAACTGGGGTTATGTAAGATGACATGCAGTGTTCATAAGTCTCATTAGAAAAAAAAAAATTCAAATTGTACCTAAATCCTTGTATAGTCCATACATCCCCTTTGGATAGGGAATTTCTATCTAACATCTGTCAGTAAGGTGTCTTATTCTGTTGGGTAAAATTTCATTTGAAATGTCTATCGAAATGATAAAAAAGTAAGCCAGTGACACAAAACATAATACATATTTGCATTTCTTATTTATCTTCATCTTACCCAAAGGGCAGATTTAATGAAAGCATACAGTGCAAGCAGAGGTATTCAAAAGAGTCTGTATCATAAAGATGCATGGAATTTCTCAGATATCTCCCCTGGTAAATTCTTTTTCTTGGATCTAATTGAAATTCAACAAACATAAGTTATTATTTTATTTTGAAGAAACTAACTGCTGAAGGGAAAAAAAAATCAATAGAGATTTCTGGGCAACAAGAAAATGTGCAATTGTTATACTATTTGATTTTAAATTAAAGCTTTCATCTTTAAAGGATTTGTTGAACTGTAGAAAACACATATGGATTACAGGGAATTAATTTATGGAAAATGCAATATCTGAAGCCTCTTCATTATTTTTACTTACTTGCCTGCAGTTTCTGTTAGCTGTATTCCTTCTATGTTAGGCTAGGCAGCAATGGCCAGAAGGCTCTGCAGAACACTATCAACAATGAAAATGCTATGTCCCACAACTACTAGAAAATACATTGAACCAAATGTATTTGGTTTGGGAAATCTGTAATTAGGCATCTGCAATTGTCTCTAGGTAACTATTGCAACTTTTGTACTGACTCCCTTCTATTTTATGGTATTAGAACTTTGATTTCATGATCTCTGTATTCTCTTACAACACAGTAAAGGATTATAAGGAAGGCTACAGACTGAACTATTGCATCTTCCATGAGCCTATAACTTTATCAGAAAAGATCTAAAACAAGGACTTCTAACAACTGAAGTTAGTATTTTTGTTACTGGGAAATGCAGTGAGAAAATCATCTCTGATCAGTGAAGTAGGAAAATTGGGTTAGAGTAGAATACTGTCTCAGACGAGCAGACAAATGATTTTTAATGCAGAAAAAAGTATATTTTCTTAAGTATGGAATAAAGATACTATAAGCACTCCAAAATTCTACTGTCAGACATAAAACCATTCCAGTACAAGATTTATAGGAAAAAATTGTCACAGAAATGTACCTTACAGGACCATCTGAACCTGAACAGTGGGGAAAAGCCCCATAAATGTAACTCCTCTGACATGTGGTATGTGCATAAACTTACTTTTGAGGAAATGTCTTGCGCAGCAACATGGTGAAAATAGTTTTGACAATGAGAAAAAATAAAAGAAAAAGAGTAGGAATGGAAGTAATTGGAGAAATAAAATATATTAGTAATTTCTTATTATCTTGTATTGAAAATTAAAATACTAATGGCAACTGGTTTGATAACTTTAAATAAATGTGACCTGACTTTACACTTTCTTAAATCTGGGCTTTTGTTCCACAGAATGAGTCTCAAGCCAAGCAGTGACAAGAATTGCTCCTTGTATATTAGTCCTGCAACCTTGAACTTTAAAGTAGACTGGAAAAAGCAATTTGGAATACTGTATAAATTACACAATTTTACTAGAAACTACATACTGTGAAACAGATGCTTATTTAAAAGTTACCTGATTGTTCTCTTCAGAGAATAATTTCAAGATTAATTCTATTCATATGCTTCAGCAATTCAGCAATGTCCCATCTTCCCATTGTCTGCTCTGTATTACTTATGATTTCTCTCTATAATAAAGAGTTTGCTGCTAGAAGCTTTGTAAGAAAAGAATATCTGCATCCCTTATTCAGCAAATAAAAAGTGTTGAGAAAAATAATTGCAGCATCCTAAGAGGTAGTAGTTCTTTAATAGTACTATTTTAACTTCACTAGAGACCAAGTGAATGTCAAAAATTTCACTTTACTGTCAAATTCAGTTTCCTCATCACTCCTTAAGATCCTAGAAAAAGGTCAAGTAAATCCAACACAATTAGAGGTATCCTTGACTGAAAGGCTATTTTCCCTGAAGAAGTTATTAAAAGAACATTTTAGAGGCAGTTTGTTCAGTACCTGTGAAGAATTGATAGTTTGTACTTCCCATGTTCTTAAACCGAAGGGAACAAAAAAGGAAAGCAAAAAGAAATAGAAAGAATTACTCTTGGCAATGAGAACCTAGAGGCTGACACCAGCAGAATACAACAAGATGTGGATGTAAGAGTGCAAGCATGCTGCTTTCATCTCTTACCATATTTAAGTAAATTATTTGCCTAGCACATTAAACCATCAATGGCATACATACCTGCAATGGCATACCTTCTACTGCTTAAGTATGCTTTAAAAATATTTTTAAAAAAAAGAGAGAAAGCATTTTTTAATTCCATCTATTTTTAAAAAAGATACTTATACAAAATTTGTGCTTATTTTTTATAATTATTGTGATGGAACAGTGATGGCATGTCATATATTAGATGCATTCCTTCATGGTATCCCTGAAGAATGCTGTGATTTACGTTGAGGTGTAGGTTGTGATTGTGTCCTTGTCCATGGCAGAGGGAACTGGGATTAGATGATCTCTAGGGTCCCTTCCAATCCGCACCGTTCTATGTTTCTGTGATTCTATGTTATGACTTGACATAGCACAGTGAAACTGTTTTATCCTGAGATTGATGTGTCTCAAACTTTCCAATTAATGGAATTCTTCTAAAGGGCAGTGGGCATGTTATTTGATATGCAAGGTAATGTCAAATCATGGGTCATCATAATATTGTCAAGAAAAAAGTTATAATTTAAGATCTTCTATTTCCATGGAAAATAGAGAAAACCCAAATCAAAAGAAACTGAACCAAAACATGAAACCCCAGCTAAAATAACTGTGCCTCCTCCCCCACCCTGCAATCCCTGTCTAAAGCAGGTATTTTGTAGGCCAAAAGTAGCTTGATAACATATAAAATGGGTTTCATTAACTACTTGGGCAAAGAACTGTAAGATATTTTAAGTAGCAATAATTATTTTTTTAAGTCTGTAATTGAGCATTGTTTCAATTCTATGTAAGCATACATATGTACAACTATTTTATGTAAACATTCTTGTTTAACTCACGTGGACTATACACAAATCATGTTGAAGGAGTAAGAGCTTTTTTGATCCATATTTGATGAACAAGTAGAAGTAGAGGTCAGTTCTAACAATCTTATACTATTAATGTAAGTCATATGTTAATAGTGAGAAGTCTTTTATGACTGTTCCTACTTAAACTACATTTCCCACAGGTAACAAATAATACATTATTAGATTCAATAAGGACCATAAGTTGACCTATTAACTTAAAATATATAAATTTCCTAAATAGCTTTTTAATTGTTATAAAATACCTTATATTTTCAATGTATTTTCTTCATCTTATCTGTTTTCATTTGAAATCCAAATTTATTTAGTAAAACATAAAAACCCAAAAAAACCCCAAAAAAATTGTCGAGATTTTTTCAGATAAACTGGCACACCTTAATGTACACAACTATGGAATAAATTAACTGCTAGTACTGTGCTAGTGCTGCCGATTTATATGCCATATAAATACGTGCTAATCTTTCTTTTTTTCTTAACCTATGTCTCAACCTTTTTTCCCAATAATGCCTCTCTAAACTGTGTCTCACAAGAAAAGAAGAATTAACTTTATTTTTCTCATAGACCTTGCCTTCCCTAAAACATTTAATCATCTTTGAGAACAATTCTGCAATCAAGTTATTTGACAGAAATCAAGTAGCACTGTCAGTTCCTCAACAGAGAAAAATGATGGTTAGCCTCCCATAAGCCATTAAAGCTTTTCACTGGAGTTTATGCTTACAGGTTCAAGCCCCTTAAATCAAGTGAAGGTATGTGTATGTAAGCAGATGTGCACTCTTGTATTTTGTTTTCCTGGTGGCTCAGACTGATGGATAATCTTTATCAGCAATGGAAACCTTCACAGGAGTCCACAGCCTGAGATCAAGACCATCTCTGCATCTATGATGATCATTCTTTCAGGAGAGATCAAACCAGTTGTATTTTCAGTTCACAGTTTTAATCCCCACAGAATATATTTTCATGAATGAATTTCCCTTAGTGGGGAGCATCTAAAATATGTCTCCTTTCTTCAAAATGGTTAGATTTCTAATTATCCCTCTTCTCCTCCTTTCTCCTCTCCTCCATCTCCCTCTGTCCTTGTTATTCTAGTATCTTACATTTAACTCCCTTTCTAACTGACTGAATCACAGTAATAAACATGCCAGGTTAATAGTTCTATACTTAAAACAATTTCTCTATAGTTTAATTGTGGTTATTTCCCAGTATTGGACAAGATATCCCTAATATATTTTTCCTTTCTTTCATGTTTGTTTTCTTGTCTCTTAATGAAGAAGTGCAGGGGATTTTTTTTGTGTTTGCAACTGATATTCTTTTTAAACATGTTCCTTTCCAAAAATGAAAATCCTTTGAACAAATAATGGAACTTTCTGCTGCCTGGAATTGTTTCTGAATGATGTGCTTATCGCCAGCTTGGATAAAAGGTCTCCACATAGCACAAGCTTTCATACTGTAGTGATTGCGGAGGAGTTTCAGTGACTTCAGAATAGATATTTGGAGCTTTCAGATGAGAAGTTGTGGAGCACAAGTTCCAGCACCACGATTTTACCTCTAAGTTTTGTGTTTTATTTGTGAGGTTTATTTTACAGGATATGATAATAATTGAATCGGATGATAGAGTGTAATGATAAATTCACAGTCTATGCATTAATGTAGAGCTCTGTATTCTTATATATCTGAAGAATTCTGTAGTATGATTCAACTACTCTTTCATTCTTTGTAGAACATATCTGAAAAAAAGATGAACAAATATGCCAACAAACAAACTCCCCTAAGTCTTCTTCGCTGTAAAAAAGTGTATAAACAATATATTTACACAGAACAACTGGTGTTTCATTGGGTAAAATTTAACCTCTATTATATGGGTTTCAGAGGCACCCATATGAGTTAAATGGGATATTAAGCTAGTAGAAATCAGATAAATTTTATAATTGAATAATTATTTGAAAAGTCTAAAGAAAATTTGGTTGCCACCTGCCACATCTGAAGCTGGTAAATATACAATGAACTGCCAGTATTTGGAAAAATTCCAAAATTTTTATGCATATTACAGTATTTTTTTTCAATTTTATTCATATACAGAATTTTGCAAAGGGGAATGACATTAGTTTTGATTAACAGATTGTGTGTTTGTTCCCTTACTTTACCTAAATTAAAATATTGTTATTATAATTTAATTTTAATGAATTATTGACATTCTGTTAAGGTTGGGAGCTGGAAATGCTAATGAATTTTAAATGAAGCTGAACAAGGGCATTATTTTATATTCATATAAAGTTCAGGCCTTCCCTTTCCCTCCTTCCCTCCCCCCTTAACTTGGCATGGACTTGTACTCAACAGTAGTAAGACAATCTCTTTAGTTCTTTTGTTCAGCTGAAACTTAATATATATTTAACATAAATCTGTTACACATTCTGTGTTTAATCTTATATGTTTAATCTATTTCTCGATATATTTCCTGGTTTCCTATTTGCTATCAAAAAGCCTGAAACTAATCTTGAATATCTGATCCCTATGCTTACAAGGAACCAAAGAAATAAACACAATATATTTTCATGGAGGCTAATTCTGCATTTTGAATCAAGGTTTTGATCTAGACCCCTTTGAAACACTGATGCCAAACAGTCCATTGGAAAATAATTAATTTCAAACTCAGGCAATAATACAAAGGAAAATATAAATTAGGATAAAAAATAAATCCCAAAGTCAGGAAAGGGTTTTCCTAAACATCCATGGAAAACAGAGCATACTGAAAACTTTTTCAGTCTTGTTGGTTTTAGCTGATCTTGGAGTGGAGACCACACTGCAGCAGCAATGACTTGCTTTCTTACCTGGTGCAGTAATGTCATGTCATCAAAAGGTCATTCACTGTTATGTCTAAGATTTTAGGTTATTTTTTAAAGATTGGCTAGAAGCCAGACAGTTAGCTAGTTGGTCTGGCTACAGAAAAATTGGATCCAGTGCTGTGAGAATACTATAAAGGAGATTACTGATCTATCCTTTAAATAGCAGCTCCATTAGGGTAATACTGCATAGCACCATGTGCATGCATTAATATAGGCCCCTAGGAACTAACATAATTTCACTCCAAATATCTACAAAGTATCTGTTTGTTCCAATTTACTAAATTTCTAATTTTATGTGTTTATTTTTGTACTTAACAGCACCTAGATGTTTTGTGCAACACTTCATATTTGGGCTCAAACTTGGTAGTGGATAATCTAAATCCATTAGTGGTAATAGTGATCTGATAATAATTTAAAAGTTACAATGAAATTGCTATCAAATTATTACTGTAACAGTTCTGTTACTTTTTATATGAGTATTGAAGATTCACAACTAAAATTGTATGCATATTCCTTTAATGATCACAGGCTAGGAGAAGTAATCCTTCATTCATAAAATATGCATTGGGTCTTGACCATTTCTCTAATGGTATCTCGTTATCTGTTTGAAGATATCATGAGCTTAAAATTCAAATTATAAGAAATTAAAATAAAAGACAAGACTATTAGAGAATCTGTGACCTAATTGAAGTGAAATTGAACTCGGGATTATTTGCAGAAGGGACTGAAAAGTAGTGGAATAGTCACTGGAAAACTTGCTGTATCTTCAGGTCTATTCTAGAAGAAACCTCTGACATTCAGTGCTCTGAATAGAATGACTCCAACTTGAAAAGAAATCCACTCCATTCTGGGTTGGGAGTAGCAGAGACAGCAGTGGCAGGATGTGTTTTCTTGCTTAACTTTAAAATACAGTTATTCCAGTAAATATCCATAACTTGTGTCAGTCACAGTCTAAGACCTGTACACAGATTCCTGGTCAGATAACAAAAAGCTGACAAAATCATCCTGATCTGTTTAAAGGACCTGTGTTAACCTTGTTCAATCAGCACTCATTTTCTACATTCCTAGCTATAATAATTTTACCACTATTACATCTACAGATTTAATATACACATAAAAAAATAACATTCTTTTTGAGACTGGAGCATCTTTACTTTCTCAGTTATTAAGGAACTGGACTTTAGTTTATTTTTTTTTAAATAGACAACTGAAACTTGTTTGACCTTTCTTCTGCTCAACAAAAAAAATAGAGGGGGAAAAATGGAGATTTTGGTATGTAAAGATATCATTAGGTGTAATTTCATGCTTGTGAAAGATCATATGTCTACATAAAAAAGAGATAACAAATCTTCCCAAAATATCCAGAGTGAAAAAACCCCTTGTGACTAATTACAATCTAACCTGTGTTTAACAAGATGCATTTTGCTGACTATCCTGAAATAAACAAATGCAACTAAAAATCTACCATGTGTACAGTTAAAATACCTCAAGTCGTGATAAAACCCCCAAAGTTTCCATCTCATTTAGTAGCCATGGAAATAATATGTATTTTGGCAGATGGATCACACTATGCTCTGATGCTGTGTTTTCTTTTTGAGGAGTGATGATTCTTTTCTTTTTATGGTTTGTTAGTTCAGTCGATTTTTTTTTTTTAATTGCTTTTGCATATTAGGCTTAATAATGACAGCTAGGGCATCTCCAAAGATTACTTCTTTTTTACTCATTAAGTGCTTCTTGTCTTTTTATTCATGGAGCGTGCCATTAACAAGGTCAGAATAACAGGTACATTAGATTTTTATTTTTTTTAATA
>VZTB01017548.1:68254-101369 GCA_013397245.1 Thryothorus ludovicianus | reverse complement strand
GTGCTGATAAGTTTTAATTATATGTTTTTAGGCAAATGTTTCACATATTAACATATATATTTCAGGGTCAATGCTAACATTTTAAATTATTATTTTTAAAAATCCCTTTGAACAAATACGTTTGGAATAGTTTTATGATTGTTATAGTACTTTCATTTGGAAAATCCCGACTCTTCATGGAAAGCTAACTTTTCTGAGACCTAATAGAGTAATGTGTAGATAAAAAATCAAGGGCTTGTTAGTAATTTTTCTTCTACCAAGAGGGAGAATGAGCTGTTCATAGCTAGAATTTAATTTCCTTGAAAACCTATCTGTGGGATTCTATGTAGAAATGAAAAATACCAAACTAATAAGCAGTATAGACCCACTAATTTCATTTATCAGATCTGCCTGAAAAGTTGCCTCACCATTCCTAGGGAAAAAGTGGTGGCAAAACCTACTATGTCTCCAAACTGTGAAGTTTAGTGGCACAGCTTATACTCAATTGGGCCCTTCTTAAGCACTGAGATTAGTCATTTACTGCATTTGGGCATCCCAAGGTTTTGCTGGACTTCACCGATCATCTGTTCCTAGATAAGACAGCTCTCAGGCAGGACCCTGATTCTCCTGTCCCCTTAGGAACCCAGACTGAAAGATCAGACTGAAACCAGCCTAAGAAACTATAGCAATAGCGGTTTTTGTTAATGAGGCACACAATATCTCTGTTAATTTGCCTGAAGTTTTGATCTTCTGATGCAATTGAAAATTAATCTTGCTCACGTACCTTTTATGTAAACAACGTCATATCCCATATGGGGAAATAAAGGCTGAAGTGTTTGTAAGGAGTGTGAGCACTGCTGGAAACTTAAACATTAGTCTTGCTTCCTTTTAATAGACTGAATACATAGATCCTAATGAGATTGTTGTCCTCAGCTTTAAAACAATTTTATTTAATTGCAATAAATATTCCACATATCCTTATAAGAACAAGCAAATTGCCATCACATTAATCATCTTTCTTTTAAGAGCAGATATGTTTTACTAGTAGATACTTTAAACAGAGGAAAACAATCTGTCACTAGATAATTGCTAAAAGGATGGAAATAAGTCATACTGTTTGTCTAATTCTTATGTTACTGGCTTGCGGCCTAATTTAATCTATTCTGAATGCACAGTAAATGCAACACAGTCATTTTAAAATCATAAACCTCTCAAAGAGCCAGGCAGAGGTCTTCTATAATGTGTTAGGTGATGGATATCCTATTTACTATTGATCTCTGAATTTAGAACCAATCCATTCTGTACTGGCAAACATTTTTCATATATTTTTAGAAAATATTGAATGGCTCTTAATCAGTGACAAGGCTGTTTTGTGTGTTACTGCTCAAAGTAGATTAGCAACATTGTACAGCATTTCACTAGAAAAACAAAGCTTGTAAAGGCTGAATCTTGCGTGGTATAACTTCAATGAACTGACTTCACATTCAGATGCCCTTAAATTAAAGGAAAGTTCAGAGTAAGCAGCCCAGATATAATGAGCAATGTGCTGCAGGAGTTATATATGGACATCCACCTAAGCCTACCTTGTATGGACATAGTATTCTTTGTACTTTTCTTTGAATTACTGCTGGGGAGGATTTAATTTAATTAGCTACTTGATTATTATAGTTGGTTTGTGTGTTATCTGTCTCAAGAAGCTTCTGCTACATCCCACTCTCTACTCATTCTATTTTGTTTCCTTCTAACTAAATGGTTCCTCCATTTCCTTCTTTATTATTTTTCTATTCAAGTTTGGATGCATAAATCCCAAATATACTAACCTAATCTCACTTTTATGCTTGTGAGCCACTGGTCTAGGCCTGGATGACATTAAAACAATATCACACACCTGGTCCAACCAAATATGGAATACAAGTGGATGTGTACTTGTATTTATTAAATTAATATCATCAGTTCTTGACTATTAAAATATTTTATTTCAGAAACCTTGCCCTGCTCTTGAAGCCTATTACTTCCTCTGTTACATCTCCTTAACAGCCTTTTCCTGTAAAGAATGTGTTATTACACTCCCACAGGACTCAGAAGTGGCTCAGAATAGAGGGTATGAATATAAGAATGTGATTCAGTTCACTGATTAAATACTCTCATTTTAAGTATCTATTAGCACATCTTTGGTAGATGTTTATCCTCCTATTACAGTGAATAGAAGTTGAGGGTAGGACTGAGTTGTGTAAAAGTGTGTATATAACACCACCCAATTTTCCATAAGGTGTCCAAGACATCCAGCCTGGTCTGGCAGGTAAAACAGATAACAGACAGGAAGCCTCAACCCTCCTGAAGCAGCAGGACAATGCCACACAGTGTGTGCTATGGCATTTCATGTGCCCCTCCACTCTTGCTTTTATTTCCCTTGCTCTCAGCACATCCAGTTGACCATGGAAAATCTTTGGGGACATTATCCCCTAGATAATATCTACCTCAGAATAAAACAAATCCCCTCAATGAATTTTCAGAACAAAGAAGTACCTCCCAAAACAATAAACAATAATGATAGAATACTTTCCAAGGCTTGTATAAATGACACATTTATTTTAATTATCCTCTTATTTGTAAGGGAAGGGTTTGCATCTGTGCATGAAGACTGACAGATTCTGACTGAAAAACAATCAAACTGCAGATGCTATGTAAGAAAGGGAAATTCAGTGGAATGTTTCCGAAGTTAGCTATCACATCATGTTCAATTACAGGGGAGCCAGGCTGTGTCTCTGAACGTATTTCTGTTGCAATTTTTACATTGATATGGACTTTCATTAAAAGCATCAACTTCTAATCCTAGTTTAGTGAGGAAATCTTTTCTGCCACCAGTTCATAGTCAATTAATTACAAATTTTCATAGTTTCTGACAATTTAGTTTTCAGAATATCATTCACAAGGCCTATGTGCACTAACAGGAAGTGTTTGCAGTCATTAAAATAGGTATCATGAATATTTTGAAAGAATGAAGACTTCAGAAAAGTTGTGCTTTGTCTTACTGACTTTTTAACTCATTTCTAAAACAAATAAAAAAAAAAGAAAAATTTAGAAAATTCTATAGCAGACATATAAAAGCCATTTAAATGTCAGTCTTTAATTTTTTTTCTTTTTATAGATTGAAGATATGTCAAATTAAATTGATTGCATATTACTTTTTTCCTCATAAATATCATGCTCACAAAAAACCTTCTACATTTTTATCATTGACATTAAATCCTATGAAAGAAATAGTAGCATTGCTGGCTTGAAACTTCCTCTAAATCAGCCTACAGAGTAACTGTTCTCTCTGCTGTTAAATAGATGGAGCAGAAATTCATTCCTCATCTCCCAGCTATATAACTACACCAAACTTAATACCAGCTAGTACTTTCTATTTTGATTTTTCTATTCATTAAACACTGAAAGTTTTCAGGTTTTAAGAATGCAAGTGCCACAATAATCTGAGTTTTCATTACTTTTCACCACATTGTCTTTTTTTTTATGTCTCAATAACATATATTTTTAATTTCTTCTGTAAAATAGAATTCCTGAAACATAATACACTTAAATAGTTTTGTCATCATACAATGAAAAAATTTGAAGCTTTTAAAAGTATTTTGCCAAAATATAAATAGAAATTTCCTTTCCAAAGTCATTTAGAAGGATTTAGAAGGAAAAAAAGAAATATTTTTCCTATGATGACAAACTATCATGTTTCAACACTAAAACATTACAGATTTTTTTTTTTTGCTTTCCTTTTAACTTATGGATTATCTACTAGGAGAAGACATTTTACATTGTCAAACCAATTTAATACAAAATGATCAGTACTGCCTAGACTTATTTCAAATAAATGTGAGAGCCTGTGAAGATTGCAATCTAAGCAGGCTGCAAAAAATAATTCATGTAGTGATGCCCTGAATAACAAAGGACAGTTATCTTTGCTGATGTGGCTGAATGTGTCAGGAGCTGTTGCCACAATTTCTCAATTACCTGTATGCAAGATAATGTGAGGCTGGACTTGGCTGTCCCTGTTACTGTCAGCCAGTTACTCATGCCCTTTCCATAAGAGTGCTGATCTTCAGTGTCCTACAGGACACTGAGATGTCTCTCTTTTTTGAAGGACTTTTCCAGAAGCAGATAATTCCATTTACTGGACTGAAGTGAGACCATCACACACAAACTACAGATGTGGCCAAAGGCAGTGGAGGACTTCTCAAACAAGATAGTGGCAACAGCAACAGGGAGAGGAAATTTTTTCCAAAATATGAAAGTCTTTAATTCCATATATCTCCTCATTATAAAAAAAATAGAGATTTAAAGGGTTATTGAGTTTATCACTGGACAAATAAACATACAACATTTTTTCCACTATATATCCTCTGTGATAGACATTTTTTTATCATTAATCTAACTATTAAAAAGATTTCTCATGTAGATAATGAAAAAGAAAATTGGAAAGTCCAAATATATACTATGGCTCAACTCATCTTGACAGTAAGATCTAGAAGAAAATACTCTAAAAATGTTCTCTTCCTTTTTCCTGATTTTCTTGTTTATTCAGGATTCTTAGTCTGGTTCCCAAAGAGAGTACAATCTGGAATGAGATGATGCTACAGAAAGACTTACTATCAAACTTGGAATCATAACTCTTTGTTGGGCACAGTAGGACTCGTATTTACATAAATCGCCTCCAACCCAATGAATAATGTCATACTTGGAATAAACATATACTAAATTGTTTATGAGGTTGAGGGTTGAGGGGGTGGGAAGACAGAGTATTTTTTAAATATTTTCCCCTCCTCAATGGAAGCAGAATCTGCAAAAGAGTTGATATGTGGTATTTTACTGGCTTATGCATCTAAAATTTTAATGTAAGCTAAATTGTAGTGTCATGTTTTTCAAAGTTATTGTACTTACATCCACATTATGAGTTTGCCTAGACATGGCATAAAGAAAAAGAGGAAATTAAATTATTATCAATTGTATGAAGTCTATTAGGCCATGAACATCATCTGGTAATAATTTCCATATAAACCATTTATACATACAAAGATGTTTTTCATTATATGTTCTATGCTTCATTTGATCTTTATTTTGTCTCCACTCTCCTTCTGAATAATTCTTCTAGGTCAGAAGTAGTCCATGAACTATGGGATTTAGCACTAAAGGATTTATTGGAAAGACATTTTATTTGAAAGAATAGAAAATCTGGTTAACAGGAACTGTACTTGATCACTGCTACAAGAGAAGAGTAAACCTCTCAGTTTGATGTCTGATTGTTTCTAGATCATAGATTACTATACCAAGATGGGTTGACATGGTCAAATTGTTTATTGCCTTGCAGACAGTGAATAGGGTGGTATTTGTTATTAGAACTTTTTTCTACAAGGAATGAAGGATCAAAAATAGTGTAAGTAAAATGGAAGAACAGAGATGTGAAAGGCAATGAAAGAGAAAACAGAGTTCAATTTAATCACTTTGTTATCATAAAATACGATATTTAGGTCAGAAAACACATCCTAGTATTCACCAATGACAGCATTCTTAAGTGAGAAAACTATGTTCTCTTCAAAAATGCATAAGGTACGTTTGATCTGCTTAAAAAAAGAGTGTTTTGAGGATATAACATCAGAAGATGATTTCAGTGATTTAAGAGAAAAACAATATCAAAGATAGCTTTGTTTTCTTTTTTAATCAATATGAAAATTCAGATTAAAATCTTTTGTTGATTTGCTGACCACTTTCAAAATTCATACCATTGAAAAAGTATCATCAGTAGCCATTATTTGGATCCTATAACTTAGCTCTGGCGCCAGCAGAATAAAAGTCTGGACTTGCTGAAATGAGTCCAGAGGAGACCATGAAGATAATCTGGTGGCTGGAACACTTCTCCTATGAAGACAGGCTGAGAGAGTTGGGTCCATTCAGCCTGGATAAGAAAAGGCTCTGGGGCAGCCTCATGGCAGCTTTCCAGCACCTAAGTGAGACCAGAGGAGAGTGGGAGGACTTTTAATGAGCGTATGTAGACAAGAGGAAGCAGCTTCAAACTGAAAGAGGGGAGATTTAGATTACAGAATAGGAAGAAATTCTCTACTTTAAGGACAGTGAGACACTGAGACAGGTTGGCCAGGGAAATTGTGTATGCCTCCTCCCTAGATGAGTTCAAGGCCAGGTTGGATGGGGCCCTGAGCAACCCGTCTAGTGAAAGGTGTCCCTGCTCATGGCAGTGGGTTGAAACTAGGTGATCTTTATGCCTGGAATAGACTACAAGTTAATTTATAGCATCTTACAGGGTATGAACTTTGCTCTATAAGAGATGCAGTGTTTTGCAACATTCAGAGAGTTCACAAACATCAAATCATGAAATTAATTATGTATATGCCATCCAAGTAGAAGCTCTGACTTTCTGCAGACTTGGCAGTAGACAAGTTAAAATAACATTGTTCATTTCTTGAGCTTAATGTTGTTCAATTCTGTGGTAAATTTTTTACCAAATCCAAGAAAATTAGAAATAAATTTATCTATTCTGTACTTTTAAATTTTTTATTTAAAACTAATTTTTAAAAAACCTCCACATTGTATATAATAGTTTCAACATAGCCCACACTGATAGCTTTTATGAAGAATCCTATTCTCAGCTTCAGAACTAAAACTTTCTGTGGTAGTCTAAGAAGTGAAAAATGGCCAGCATAGGTCTCAGAGTTTTCATGTCTCTTGAAGTGGCTGTGGGACATGGAATATTTTGGCATTCTGCAGAGATAGTCTCTCTTGGTTAAATAAACCTAAATTTTACAATTTCCCCCTTGGAAAACAGGGGACTTGTAAAAAAAAAAGAAACCATGGAAAAATATGTAGAAAAATACATGGAAAGCCACAAACCAGTTTGTTCCTGAGTTTTGTTCACAAATACTTAAAAAAGAAAAATCTGCTTCTTATAATTTTGCTTTGTAAGTATTGTGACTGTAGTACTTGTTATACAACTTGATTTGACCACATTGACACAGACTGTTTTCATAATCTATGATCTAGGAACATGTGAGCGAATTATGGGCTTTATTCTTGCAATAGCATGAAAGTGTAGTACTCATTAACCTCAACAAGTGCCATGTAAACATGTCAGGTGCTGAAAAGTCCCCCTGAAATCTTAACAAAGGACAAAACAAACAAACAAAGCTACAATAGAATTGCAGTCACAGTTGTTATTCCATGAAAAAAAATTACTATTGCACAACTGTGTCACTGTGGGACACTCAAGGACACACACGGACACCTTCTTTTGAGAAAGTTGAGAACTATATTAAACATTTGACTTTACATTTGATAGTATTTCTACACAGACCAGGGATTGGAGAAGAAGGCTGACACCTCTCCTATCCCATTGGTCGAGACAACTGTCCATCAGTTGTTTTTCACATAAGAGAAAGTATGAATGACAACCTCGTCTTATCAAACAGATGTTTGATAAAGACACTCTTGAGCATGAGAAAGAAGCTAGCTACTGTGAAAACAACAAGTTAAAAAGTGTATCAGGAAAACCTGAAAAATCAGGGTGACACAACTGGATAATTGGAAAGCTTATGCACATACAATAGACCTCACAATCAAGTTTTCTTTCATCTTAGCATTAGTACTACAGTCACTGCATTTCATAAAGTAATTTAATTTTATGCCCAAAATTTCCTGAAAGGCAAAAATGCATTTCAGGAGTGCTAATTCAGTTTGCAAGCATGCACAAAAAACCAATAAAGAGCAAAATGTTAATAGGTTGTAAATAGCCTATGACTTTTCCTAGCTATTTTTCAATATTTTTCAACAGTTAAGAAACAGTCACTGAAGTAAGTAAAGAGGCTTTTAGTCTATTATTTACTTTAGAAAAATTAATGTTTGTCAAATGGACCTGAATTGATAATAATATGCTAGTTCATGCTTGAGAAGCCTCACAATTGCCAGAGTGAAGAATTGGATATTGTCTTTCTGGCATAATCACATGGACAGTGGATTGCATTTGCACCTTCCATGACCTTGAAAAGAGTTTCCCATACCAAAGTCAGAAACATTTTTTAGTACAGCTGCTGCTGCTGCCAAGAGTATAGACTAGACAAGGAAAATTAAAAGATATATATATATAATTTAATGGTAGTAAATTAAACAGTTATGCTTATTTTCAGTTTTAGGACAAAAAAAAAAATCCCCAAAATTATGAGCTACAATTTAAATTCTCAATTTTGTAGGACATTTCATGATATCTCATAATATTGCTGAGTTCTTATAAAATGGAATTTAAATGGCTAGATTTTATAAAATGTGTTTTTAAATATTCACTGAGATTCCTTCATTTCATGATCCTAAGTTTCAAAGATGTTAGATTTGAGTCACAAGTTGTTCCATATTAAATGCTTTAAAAAGATTTGACTTTGTTCCACTATATATTCCTAAATTTAGCAAAATATGTTTTTCTTTGTTTTCATGGCATTTTTCTCTTTAATATCTTCTAGAGCTGAATCTTTTTTTCATTCTCTGGATATTTTACTTCTACATTGGACATGTGCTAATTCAACTGTTTTGAATTATAAAAATTTTTCCTTGAATCAATATTTATCTATACTGTGTTTATTGATCTGTTACTCAGCAGTTATAGTGTCCTTCTCTAAAGAAGACCAAAGTCTTTATTTTCCCTTTGTTCATACCTCAACCTTACTGTAATATGATACAGAATTCTAAAATGTTGTAATTATAGCTAGGAGAAGATACATGCTCTATGAGACTATAAGAAAAATCTTGCTTTCTGTTGAAGTGAAGAAAAAGGCTCCATAGGTTTTTCCCATGGAAGAACACAAACTGGGCTTATGTGTAGCTATGAAATTCATAAGCCCTACAAAGTTATCAATTTCATATTTAGATTTCAGTGGTCTATTTTTCAACTGAATTTTTATTTCACCTATTTATATTGCAGTCATAACAAATCACCTTGTAGAAAGGCTCCATTATATTTAAAAATCAGATAGATTACCATATTACTAAAGAAGTATTCTTGATTTGAAATGGGGATTGGATTTGCTGACATGTTTAAGGTTTGTTGGTTTTGGACAAGAGCACAAAGCAGGTCAGTGTTTCTGAATTATATCACCATTTAGTGGAAAACAAGCCCTTTGAGAAATAACAATCTACTTCACAATCACATTACAGCTATAGTTACAGTTTATGATGATTTATTTATGCAGTCTGGTTTGAGTTGCTCAAGCATTTTATTTTGCTTGATCTGAATGCTATCTTTGACATTGTTTATTATAACAGTTCTATCATTTATGAAATTATATAGAATAATCTGACAGAGTTTTGAGATGGTGTCATTCTTATTTATTAAAACACATGTCCATCTGTGTCATTACATATTTTATTTTTTCTGTGCTACCCTGTCAATTCCTTCAGTTTTTACAAAAATTCATTTTTACTTAGTAAATGATATAGGATTTTATTTAGGTAACACCATTCATCATTTATGTATTTCTTCCTTCATGTATGGTAGTAAAGAACATGGGATAATTTCTTTGTACAGCTGTAAAGAAATCTGGAATTAAACACTAAACCCTGGAATTAAGATATTTACAGTGTAAAGATGTATACAAACACAGAGGAATGTGTGTGAATGTCCTGGGGCAATGGTAACACTATTTTTCCTCTTTAGATGAAGTTAATCAGGAAAATATTATTAATCTGGGATATATCACAGGACAATATTATGAATCTGGAATTTGTCATAGCTGCAAGAGACTTTATCAGAAGAAATTAGGAGAATTTTCACAATTCTATATCTATGTGTGTATGATTCTTCTGAATATTTTTAATTACAAGTACAATCTTTATAGATAAATAAGGTAAAATTAATTGCTGCAACCATGCACATGGGCAATCAAGTTTTACTCACATTGTCACAGTGTTTATTTATTTACAGAAAAATCTGCATGCATGCCTTCAATTTGCTTTACACAAAGTATTTACAGTGATTTCACTTCAAGAATGGAATTATATATATATGTGTAACTTAGAGGTAACACACTATTTTCCACTGTTCCTCTTGAACAACAATACATTTAGGACATTCCATTCCAGACATTTATTTTCACATGGCAGCCTTTTTTTACTCTGCGAAAATGATAAAAATGCTGTTGTGCTCAGGGTATGAGCTGTCATGCAGGAAATGCCTTTTCCCTTTTCAGGTTTTTAAACTGTGGTAGACCACTGAAACAGAACATAAGGCTGAGCCGAAATGTGTATGATAACCAAAATAACTCCAAGTTCCTTTGTCCCTGTAGTAACTATGCCTTGGGTCTATCCCACAAAAATTTGCCTGGCACAGCGTTGTCAGCTATAGACATTGGGAAATTTTTTTATGATAGTGCTTAGACCACTCAAGGGCCTAAAGTAGACACAGCAATTCTGAACAAAGAAAAGTCTCTCTTTCTCACATAGCTTATTTTCTGTGGGAACCTGGTATCTGCTGCATCCAAAGAAACCTATTTTTATCAGTAAAAGCTGCATCTCCTTTTAGAGCTTTTGCTGAGATAGAGGTGTTAGCAATCCCCCTCTAGTTTAGACTAGCCCTTAGCAGTATAAAGCAATTAAAGATAATCCTGGCATGCCTTGGAAAAGGATAATGTTTTCTGCAGCTCTTTTGTTCATGACTTTCAGGTGTGTGCTTTTCTCTACTGCCCCTGCAGATCGTGTAATATAGATTGCATACTGATAATGCAGGCTGTTATCTGTAGGTGTTCCTAAATAATGAATTGCTCACTGTAACAGCTTTTCTTACAAATAACTAGCAAAATCTGCTTCAGTCTGTTTTTTGAACAAAATAATTTATAACATTTCTAAAATAGAAATCTACCTCTAGGCTTTTAAATCCATTCTTGGGCACCTAAGGGTGTCTTTCAAGTTCCATTCATTTCAACTTTTAAATTATATTTAGTCCAAAAATGGAGATATTGCTCTACACTACACTGTGTCTGGACAACCACAAACTCTTGTCCTGAAGAATATTGGATTTGTAGGGCCTGTTTTCAATTAGTAGGGTGTCAACAGAGGTGGCTTCTGTGAAAAGCAGCTGGAACATTCCACCATGTCCAGAGCCAGTCCCTGATGGCTCTGAAGATGAACATGCTGCTGGCCAAAACTTGGCCAATTAAGAGGTGTTGGTAATGCCTCTGTGATAGCAGATTTAAGAAGAAATCAAAACAAAGGTGATGGTGCAGTTTTAATTCCAGCCAGAGACAAGGAGGAGGTGAGAACCTGTGAGGGAAACAACGCAGAGACACCAGGGGCAGCGGAAGAGGGAAAGGAGGTGCTCCATGTGCCAGTGAGATTCCTCTGCATGGTGAGGACCATGGTGAAGCAGCTGTGCCCCGGCAGCCCATGGGGATCCATGGGGATGCAGAGATCCACCCATAGCCCTTGGGGATCCATAGGGATGCAGAGATCCACCCATACCCCATGGGGGACGAGCTCCATGCCAGAGTGGGTGGATGCCTGGAGGAGGCTGTGATCCTGTGGGAGTCCTGGTGGAGAGAGGGGGGCCCTGCTCCCAGGCTGGAGCAGCCTGTCCTTGGAGGACTGCTCCCTGTGGAAGAGTGACCGACACCACAGCAGTTTCGGGAGACTGTTGCCTGTAAGGATGACTGACATTGCTGCAGTCCACAGGAAACTGTTCTCAGGTGGGAAAAGTTTGTTGAGAGCTGTGTCCTGTGGGAGGGACCCAATGGTGCAGCAGAGGAACAACTTCTCTCCCTGAGCAGCAGAAGCCATGGATGGTGCAGTGTCTATCACCCCTATTCCCTGTCTCCTTGCACTGCTGGGGTAGGCAGTAGAGTTGGGAAGGAGGGAGGTGTGGGGAGAAGGTGTTTTTAAGGGTTTATGTTACTTCTTACTATCTTGCTCTGATTTTGTCAGTAATAAATCCATTTCAAATCTCTACATTGAGCCTGTTTTGCTCTTGATGGTATTTGATGAGCAAATTCTCCCAGTCCTTACCTCAACTCGTGAGCCCTTCACTAAATTTTCCCTCCTCTGTCCAGCTGCATAGCAGAGTCAGTGAGTGACTTTGGCGGATGTCTGGCGTCTGACCTAGGTCAATCTATGACATGAAGCTACAAGGACTCTTCTACAATATTTCAGTCCCCAGGGAAACTAATCCAGGCACGACAGTCTCTAAATATTCATGTCTTACATGTCCATATGTGAGAAAAAGACAAGTGCTAGATGATAGCTCATACAGAAATGTACTTTCTCTTGAGTGTCAATGTATGTCTCCATCATATTACAACAACATTTATGTCTTACCACATCTACTGGGAATTACTATAAAAAATATTTTTAATATGCAGGGTTGATGAAAGTTCTGGGTTACTTTTTAGCTTGAGGTTGCTTTGGCTACTTTCTCAGCAGGAGCTCCCCTGTTATTACTGGCCGTGACTCTGTACATAGTAAGAGAAATCTTGAAACAGGGGAACACAGAGTGTTTAGCAGCAATATTTCCCCCAATCCACTGCCCTGTCCTTTGCTCCATCAGTGTGGCTCATGGGGTTTCTCTCAGCAAAGACTAATTGCTGAAAAAGCTGTACTCATTCTCTCTGTCCTTTATTTTAAATCAAACTGTAACTTTTTGCAGTCCTTTGTGCTTAATTGATCCACATTTAACAGAAGATTTTCCTTATGGAAATTATGGTCACATTGACTCAGATACTGTGAATAATTCAGGAAATGTGAGAAGAGCAAATTTTAAATGGTAGTTTGCACAATTGGAAATTGATGATCAGAATTTCTTCAAGCTCTAATTTACCATCAGATAGAGCCAATTAAGTACACCAGTGATTATAGCATCACTATTTTCATTTGTTTGTCTGTCTTTCTGTAACCATGATTCTATAGGCACATAAAGGAGGACATAATGTCCTTTTTTTGTTTGTTTTTTGTCACAGTCTTGCCTCTGTCTACCCAAGGAATTATTTCAATACATCATTAGTCATCTTGGAATGAGTTTAAAAGTTCATCCTGGGTGATCATAAAGAATTCCAACACACTTAATTTATTGATTCTTTTCTCTGCTATTCTCATTGGACTAAAACACTCACCATATGAACAGCCCTTCCTATCACTCTTTTTTTTAAAAGAAAGCATTGTAAATTATATTTTTTCATTTCCTGTAACACAAGCACAAGTGTCTCAGTTAGAGTCAACTTACAGTGTATATATACTAAGAAGAAAGGAAATCAAATAACATTAAGTAAAAGTGAAATATCAGAAAAAAATTCAAAATGTCAGCATTTTCATTATATATCCTTATTTTTAGAGGTTTTATTTCATGTTAAAAACTAAGCAAAGACTAAAACCTGGCATATGAAATATGACATTTGAGTCTAGAAATATTTTTATCTCATATAGCTAATAGTTAATTTGTGGCATTTTGATAATATATGATTGAGTGAAAGGTGGCATTACAAGCTGGAATAATTTCAAGGATTTAGATAAATGTTAGCATAAAAAGTAAGAGGAATATCACATCTTTAAATTAAAGTTTTCTTAATAAGTTTTGGGGTTTATGTTTGAGACTCTGATATCTTTGTTTTTTATCACTATGGTATCACTTAGTACTATAGTTACTGTATGCAAGCTTTAGACTATGCTTATTGTGCTTTATAGTCAAGTTGTCCTCAGAGTTAATAAATTATACTTGTACATGTATGTACATAGTATAGGATGCTTGACAACATGTTCTCATTTTAATTCTATTTTCTTTTCCAATAGTCTTGTATTTGACAGCTGTATTGCTGAAGAGAACTCAGGATATTAGAAAACCTTCTGGTGTGTTATGAGCAGAGCCATCACGTCTCATAACATGAGCATGAGACTTAGACAAGTGGCATTTGGTTTGCACCTTCTCACAGTAACACTTCTGTACCATATGTTTTTACAGCCCAGAACCAGATCATTTGTCATACTTTGTGATCCCACATGACAATCACAACTGCATGCCTTAGCTGTGATCTGTCAAACCATTATGCCTGTCACATAGGGGTCAGGGGAAGGAGGAATACCTCACTGCTGTGACTCAGCCAGAGAGAGGAAGGAGAGGTTAATGCAACATCTCAAAGGAGCTCCACCACAGGGTAACATTACCCATCTCCAAGAGAGTGCTATTACACTCTTTCACCATTTTAGTGTCTGAAGAAAAACATTTTATTTCTATGTAGTCCCTTAAAGAAAAACGCTTGTGCAGATGCAATACAGGGATTTGAATAGAGTTTCAAATTTTCACTGTTGAAACACCACAGAAACTTCCATCTATTGATCCTTTGGCTGAAGCTGAAATATAAACAAAGAATTTAGTTTTCCACACAATATTGAAAGTACAACACTTTGTTGTGCAGACTACTGCATGATTGCTAGCATAGCAGAGCATCCATTGTTCACATTCCTTGGAATATTGCAATCAATTATTTCTGTTAATCATGGCAGACAGAATTCACAGAGAAGCAGATAAACACAAGAAATTTCTTTCTGCCCATCCAAAGAAGCAATATACATATTTTTGAGATGTCTGATTATATTCCTAGTTTTGTTCATCAGTTAACATCTCCTGCCCTTACCTTTTCCCTCCAACTGTATACACAATAACACCTTTTCCTTTATGAAAAATGTTACTTCCTTGATGCCAAAGCTTTCATTTGAAAGGTATGGAATACTCTGAACCTTGTTGGTAATTACATAAAAATATCAGCTGAATTCACTTTTATTCTTCTGTTCTTTAAAGTATACATATATATATAAAAAAATAAATAAAAACAAAACAAAAAAGAAACACCAAAAATCCACAAAAAAAGATAAAGCAAACATTAAAAAACTCAAAGAAACAAATAATAAAGGAGAGTTNGAAAAACAAGGAGGATGGAGCTTCGTAACCTGAAGCTATGACTGGACAATTGTTTCCAATATGTTCATGGACCAGAACTTATAAAAGTTTGGGACCTTGTGATTGGGCATCCATTTTGTGACCATTCTTGGGCATCTTGGGTGTGGCCCAGCTGGACTCTTGTGTGTCCCAGGTGTACCCATTGAGGCCTTTTAATAAATATCTACTTTATCCTCTTGCTCCGCCTAGTTTCTATTCCAGGTCAGCATCCTGAAGGCATCAAAAGGACATGTGAAACTCATTTCTCAATTAATGACAAATGGTTGCCATATGTGCCTCACTATTGGACAGTACAGTGAGTCACAAATTCTTTGCTGAATGAGTAGTTCCATGCTCCTGACCATTCAAAAGTGTTGGATGAATTCTAAATAATTCAAATCCCTTTTAGCAGGATGGTTTAAACTGCTGAGTTTGGTTCTCTGCAGTGCTTCTTTTAGAAGAATTTAGGTGATAAATAAAATAAATAAAGATAAATTACTATCGATACTACAAATAATAAAAAAATTGGTAAAAATAATGTAGAAATGTTATGATATTTTCCAGTAAATGTCTAGAACACAGATAGATCTTTTAAAGACTAAAAAGTGGAAGGCAAAGAGAGCTTTACAGATTTAGACAGATTCAGAATCTCTCTGTCGTTGTCAGATATAACTGATCCTGAATGATCTTGTCCTGAATGAAGGAGAGTTAAAAACTGAAAGTCACCAGAATATATAAGATATGAAACTTCTGTCATTTGCATAAATAAAAAAATAACACAAACTGCAGTGTTCTTTTGAGTCCTGCTGGTAACACTTTTGAAAATCCTTCTTACATACTAGTAATTATTGACCTGTCCCTTAGGTATTCATATTTTCTGAACCCATCACAATAATAATTCTGTAAATAAACATCTGGTTACTTTATAAATTTTATATTGCCACTTAGTATGTGTTTGTACAGTGCCTATCAGCACGATCTCTTATTGAGTTTTATCAGTTCTTTGTGCAATATATTAATAGCAATCCAATGAATTAATGTTTCCTGCAAGGGAAAAATTAATTCATTGAATTGTTATTAATATATTACACAAAGAACTGATAGCATGCAATTCTGTGTGTAATATATTAACAGCTTCATTGAATTGCTATTAATATATTACATAAAGAATTGATAGCATGCACCAAGCCTGACAGAGATCCAGAAACATTTGGACAATACTCTCAGTCACTCCTGGGGATGGTGTTGTGCAGGGTCAAGAGCTGGACAACATAATACTTGTGAGTCCTTCCAACTCAACATATTCTGTCACTCTGTGTGTCTGTGAAGTAAAGACATGGGAAATTTTCTTACAAGTCTTAACTACAATATAATATCCAGGCATCTCAAGTGACAGACTCCAGACCTTCACAAAGACCTCTCCTCTGTCTCCTTCAGATACAGAAACACAGAGTGAAAATAAATCCTTATTGCATCAACGAAAGGTAATTATAACTTCAGTGGCATCAACAAAATTTGAGACTGAATCACCTGCATACATTCAGTTTGTGATGTATTAGCCATTTAGGAGACAAGTATGAAATAGGTCACAATTAAGGTTGTGACTACTTTGTTTCTTCTAGCCTAACTTGCCCTTTAATTTTAGGATATCAAATGATTAACTTGATGAGGTGCAAACAATTAACTCCTTAATTGTTGTCGTTGAATTTTTTTAAGCACAGATGTCTGACCTAAGATTAGATTTAATGATCTGAGAGACCCACAGTCAAACCTTGATATTAACAATTTAGGGAGCCTTCTAAAACAGGGAAGGAAATACCTACTTGATATCGTCTTTCAGTAAGATTGAGGTGCCAAAAAATTCAAGACTAAAATATAAAATTTCCAATTAATTTCCACTATATATGATTATGCAATTTAAAATTTATATAACTAATATGACAAAAACTGATTTTTTCAAAATGAAAGTATAAATATTTCCAGAGATGTTGAAAGAAATAGCTGTTGATCTGCTTTGAACTGTTAATAGCTGTTGACTGCCTAAGTCTTTAATATGTATTCCATTTCCATTTCAAATTTGATTTCACATACACTAAGTCCATATACAAAAACAATCGTGTTTCATGAAAAAACATGAAATAGCCTCACCTTTCTTTTTTTTCTTATTATATAAATTCCTTTTCTTTTTCACATCTTATTTCTGCTTTGACTGTATATTCTTACTTGTCACATATAGTCCTAACTTATACATTCCCTGAGTTTTCCATTCCTTCCTTTTCCCTGCTGATTTAACATCTGCCATTATTTATCTTCATAATTGCAGAACCACACCTCCATCTCTCATCTCACATTGACTTGTTTCCTCAATATTTTCTTTGACACCATCACCACTCTTCGCTGCTTCTCTTGCTCACATTCCATCCTAAAATCTTTAGCACTTTAGTTTATCTCCTCACGTTCCCAGACCCTAGTTCTTCACATGATTTTACATACTCATTTTTGTTTTGTTTTGACTACTTGTTAAGTTCTATTTAGGCAAGAAATATAGTATGATTGTGTATGTTGGCAGACTATTGCTGTCAGTCATCCTGGGTAAATTTTGCATAAGTTTGCTTCCACCTGTAAAGACTATATTGCCTATGTTGTCCATGGCTGTAAGGAAAGTTTCACAGCATTTTAGAAATTGTTTTGAAAATATATCTCTAAATGCTAGAGAGTAGATTTTTTCCCTGAGGCATTCTTTGAGAAACTTCATTGACTCAGACAAAATGATGGAGAGCTTACTGAGAAACTGCTTAAAAGTTTCTCTCCGAAGATATCTGGAGTTTTACTATTATTAGTTTCAAAAATTATTAGATCAAGTTAAAGTAACTCTAAGAATGATTTTTAATGTACTCCAGAAAAATGAGAAATGTTCTTAGGCAGAAAAAAATTTACTTGCCTTTTAATACATTAAGATTGCTGACTTACATGGGACAATCAAAGTGAATAGAATCAAGAAGAAAGTTTACAGTTTAAAAAATGTTGCCTGTTTAATATTCTAGGATAACTTTTTAATAATACAAGTGTTCCTAATAAAAATAATTGAATAACTGATTTATAACTCTTTTAAATATTATTTATAAATTAGAGACTTTGCAAATCAAGGCACTTCTCAAAATTTTTTTTTTTTTTTTTTTGCAACGTGCTTCTGTAAATCTCTTAATATTTTACGAGCACTTTGTGACTTAAGACAGTAGAGAAAATTTCAGTTATTTGCTACCATTTCAGACTGGAAATTTCAGAAAAGATATTATTTCCCTTTGGATATATTTAAAATTAATCCCTTTCAGATAATGGCAGTGGATTTTAATTAAGCTAGAATTCTTGACAAGAGGAAGAAACACTATAAATCTTTGTATCTTGACCTTTTAAATAATAGTTAACTTCAGCTTAAGCAGATGCTTTTAACAAGACTGGAATTAGGGGATACCAATGGTTCTGAGGAACAGGAGGTTGTATTTGAGTTCAGTTTATCTGCCATAAAACTTGCTTTGTTGCTTGTCAATCCATCTAAACAAAGCTGTGTGAACAAGCTGAGTGTCTATCACACTGCCTCTATTTCCCAGGTTTCGAATCACTGAGTTTGTCAACTCCTTATTTGTAGTGGGACCGTCAACCCCTTCAATTGATAAAAAGAATGTTTGAAAATTGTTGACCATGTCTCATTTTTACCTATTAGCTTTCACATTCACATGCAGAATTTTCTTTCTGATATGACTGTCTCTATCTTATGCTTTTTGGAAGTCACCAGTAAAAAAAGGCTCAGTTGACTCCTGGTATGGAAGTCTGCATAGCAGCAGTGCAGGCAGCTGCTGCTTTCATGACAGCTGATGGCTTGCCTAAAAGTCTTATGACTTTCTAGAAAGAAAGAATTTAATGTTTGAAAATTAGTACAGTTGTTTTGTTTTTTTGTTCCATTCTTAACCTGTGTTTAAAACAGTAACTGCTTTACTTTATCACCAACTCATTGAGTGGTTTGAAGTATATTTTTCTAGATCTCATATTCAACATTATTTCCTCCTCATAAGGTTTACCTTTGGTGACAGAGATGACATATTTGATTTTTCATCTGAAATATCAAAATAATTTGCACAGATGCAGGGATGGCTTTGGATACACACCTTTCCTATTCCAGAATAGGATCTGTATACTTAATATTGCTTTATCTTGCTTGTGGCAATCACAGTTTAAATGCAGTAAAGGAAACAGATCTTTAATTCTTACTATTCCACTCATTTTGCAGCTTTTCTCTTTCCTGTGCTATGTAGTATCTTATCTGTTTAGAAAGCAATTTTATAAAATTGCATGTTTTCTATCATATGCTATTAAAAGCAAAGATCAGGTGCCCTCCTATCTTTTTTTCATCTCTAGATTCAACAATTAATAGACAATAACAAGTAGTATTCCAAAGATATAATAGTTGATGTCACAATCATGTGTGATTATGAAATCAGTTATGTAAATAGAAGAATGAAAGAATATTTTAAATGTAAAAATAAAATTCTGAGTGTGAGGAAAACAATCTAAAAGAAAAAGTCATGTTCAAAAATTTTTTATATTTTCATGCTCTACTTATAAGAAAGAAAAAGATGTGTTTTTTTTTAATTTCCCTGATTTGTAGAACCTAGTATTACCCTTTGTTCTCCATTCTGGCCATATCAATTCCCTTAGATCTGAAAAGTTATCATAAAACAACTGATACAAGAAGCCTGATGAGGTATGCATCTACTTCTGCAGTGGAAAAAGAGCTCAAAACCAAGTACTAGGCTAAAAACTCATATTTTAAAAAAATCTGAAAAAACACTTCCCAATACTCTTATACATTTTTAGAATTTCATAGCACTTTGAAGAACGAACTGAATAATAAAAAAAAAGTCAAAGGCAAAATATTGTGTGTTGCTGTATTAGAATACAAAAAGATTGTAATTTCTGTTACCAATCTGCACAGGCATAGATTGAAAAAGCAGCAGACAGTCCTCCCTGGGGAAGTCAATGGAGAATTGACAGTTCAGTAAAAGCTGGAGTCAATCACCCTCTAGAAGATACATTCCTAATATTCAGAAAAGCTTAAGAAAAGTCTTTATTCCTTGAAAATTATGAAATTCAAGACTGCTGAAAGGATCATAAAAAAGCCTCCATAAACAAGGGAAAACACAGAGCTCTAAATATGATTCATTGAATGGTCAATTTTGGAGCAAGGAAGTGAAACTTGATATCAAGGAAGAACAATTATTGCAAGAATACAATGATCTGACGAATCCATAAAAATCACTGTCATTTTCAAGAAGATGCTACCATGACTCCTGGGTTTCAGTGTGCTTCATAAAATCTTTTACAAGCAACTGTTAAGGCTAATGCTGCTACTGAAAATTATTTTTAATGAGTCTTGAAATGTTAGTTTAGGTCAGTTTCGCATATTATGCATTAACTACAGTAAAACAGACTGAAATTTAATTTGAATTCAGGGTTCATTAATGTTTCATGTAGATACCAGTTCTTTAACAAGCTGGTGAGTTATAGGGTACATGAGACACTGAAAATGCTACTTTTGTGGCATATTTCTATAATAGCATTAAAACTTTCTGCTATTTAGCTAATTTCTCAGGTTACTGAACTTGTAAATTGATAGAAAAATTTCCTTATGACGAACTAAACACAAAATGATATCCAGTTTTCTGGCAATAAACCTTTTTTTTACTATAATTACACAAAATCAATATATTAACTATGAGCATAGTCATCTCACTTCACTTTCCTCTGACTGGAATTTAAATTAAGACTGTTGTTTTATTTGCCTTTCAAACTGCAGATACAATAAGGTGTCACAAAAAAAGGGAAAATTGTTCCTGTTAAAAAATAATAAAACAAACCATCAGAATATCCTGTATACTTGCCAACAGGAAAGGAATAAAAGAGTGAGAACAAATGGTAAATTGCAATGAAGTGTTTCAATCCCAAAAATGCTTTGCAGAAATAAAGAAACCTGATCATCTTGAAGATAGTCATTAAGACCATTTAGACAAAAAAAAAAAAAAAAAAAAAAAAATTTAAAAAAAAAAAAAGAATTTTAAAGAAAATGTTGTGTATTTCAGACATCTTATACACCTCTGGAGAAAGAAAGAAAAAAATTAGCTTCATTTTTTTCCCGTCTCATTATATCCAATGTTACAAGTCTACAAAAATTTCAAGATGTTGATGAATTTAAAGGGCATCAAAAGGGCAGTTAAGCTGGTTAGAGCAGACAAACACATTGCCATGGACCTAGCAGATTATTTTTCTTTTTCCTCTCTTTTTTCTTCTCTTTTCTTTCCCTTGTTTTGTTTACTTGTTAATCTCAACAGCTGATAATGCAGACAAATGCTGAGGGCTCAATTCTGCTGTCTAAGCATCTCTATCTGGTACTTGAGAGTTCCTGGGAGAAGCACAGGGGTCTGAGAGGGAGGGACCAGAATTGTGGGGTCCAGCCCTTCCACAGGGGCAGCTGGACACCAGGAGAGACTGCCATGGATGAGGCACAGAAGTTTCTGTTTAGGCAACTGACTTAATGTCAGTATATTCCTGTTCCTCTCTGGTGATAAAGTTACTGTGACAGGTTTTACCACAGAACTTCAGGTGGAGTTATGGTTTACTGATCATCTGTCATGGGCCCCAATTTTATTTTTTCATTGGTTTACTCTGAGATTTGTTGAAAAGACAGTTTCAAGGAATCTTGCTTTTGACACAAATAAATCAATAATATGTCATCAAAACTGTAGTATATTTCTATCCTGTTGAAAGATCAGGTGAACTAGACAGTCTAAAACAAAGCAACTTGGACACAGGGTATTAGCCATTGATCATCTTTGGACAAAATCAAACACTTCTTCTTAGTTTTTTTCTGTTCAGCAATGCAAAATGGGATCAAAAGCTGGAGCACAGTATTCTAATGCTGAAAACTACCTTGACTGAAGCATATTATCTATTTAGCCTATTTTGGAATAAAATTACATTTGCTTAAAGTAATGTAACTTTTTGTTCACCAGAATTAAGAGGAAACATATTTCCTCCTTACTTATGCTTATTTAGTCATTTGATACAATTCTTTCTGAATAGCAGAATCTGTAAATTAATATTCTTATTTAAACTAAGATACTTAAATCCAGTTGAGAAAAAACTGATGTGTGTACTAAAATACAGTTTTAAAAACTAAACATGTTAGGCAAGTTTTGTTTCAGAACTCCAAAAATACAGTATAAAATTAATGTAAAGGTAGACAAGTCTGCTTGTCTAAAATAAATTCTGCACAGTCCGAATGCCATGAAAATATGTAATGGATAAATTATTTAACCTTCCATCTCCTATTCCCAAGAAGATAAAACAACAGAATGTCTATAACTTAGTCATATTCTGTTAAAATACAAACCTGTTTACAGAGAAAATGAGAAAGGGCAAGTACTGGCAATCCAATGGCCTGTTCTAATACAATATACCTATGCTCAGATTATAGCTTGGCTTTAAAGGTGCAGTTGTGGGTGTCTCATATATTTCATTCAGCATTCATTAGGATTTCTTTTTTTTTTTTTTATTTTAAGATAAGTTTTGTAGGTTTTTAAATGAAAAATAACATTAGAAGCTTGGGGGAAATATGCGTTGGCAGTATTTTGTTTAATTTCCTTGGCAATACTTTTTTCCTTCTCAGTAGCATAAGAAAATGAGATGAGAAGACATTTTTAATGAGCTTTTGTTCTGTAGTCACTTGCTCCGTTATAATCACTAAGTATTTTCATTAATTGTATTTTCTTTTTTTATTATGTCAGTTTCTAAATATATTTCAGGAGAAAAAGAAAGATGTCCTTTACACTATTTAGACTAATTCTCAAGTTAGTGACCACTTCAAAATAATGTCATGCAGTTGCTATTAAAATGTAGTTCAGAGTTTCAATAGACTGCTTGTGCCTGACAACTAATTTTTGTGTTGCTCCCTTGGGTAGTTGCTAGAAACAGTCCTAAATGTAGATTTGTCCTGTGGCTGAAGCACAGAAAGGAAAAGCTGAAAAATGAGCAATGGGAACAGCTTGCTGATGAAGTTGAATGAGGAGCTAGTAATGATATTGATGACATTACTAATTACTTAGCAGGCAGAATTCAAAATGAGAATTCATTTGTCATCATGATATCATCAATCAGCTTTCTGTTGCCTTGGGTAATAGGTTTGTGCTTGCTTGGTGCAAGATAAACTTCACTTTATAACTCATTTTGGTTTGTGCATATATACTTCTTAAATTTTATGTTTTAATGTTTTAGTCTTCTCTGTATTGCATTGTGTTTTTATGAGTCCAATTTCAAAGGCTGTGTATTTTACATATAAATCATATAATTAAAGACAACATAATCTCTGCCCCTCTAAACAAGCAAATGTTCAACAAGATTTTGTATAAGGGTCATAGAATAAAGTAGAATCCATCCCTGATGCAAACTTTTTTATACATAAAAAAATTCAGATAGATTTCAAGATCTTTTAAGGAAAAAATTATGGTAAAGATATGCAAATTCCCCTAATTTAGGAATAGAGGATCAAAAGTCATAGTTCCTAAGTCCTTGAGTAAAAAAAAATCTCTTGGCATTTATTTCGGCTTTTCAAGCAGTCCAATATTCCTAATCCTTCAGCCTGTGAATCAGTATCACAGTCCCAAGAGCCTGGAAGCTATACTATCTCCTCCAAACAGCTGAGATTCCTGGCTGGGTCACCCTGTTTGAAAGAGAGTTGGCCAGACTTTACCGATTGTGTGCTCCAAGATTTTCCTCTCTCCTGTCCAATTTGGCATTTCTGTCTTTTTCTTCTGCTTTCTGGATCCTTGAATTCCTACCTTGGCTTTCACGGGGACACTTTCCACTTTTGTGGACATACACTATGATTGTTAGTGCTTTGCTGTAATTTAAGTAAAGAGAATATTTGTTTACTCACAAAGAAACTGCTAATTGTCCCCTTGGAAGCCACCAAAGCTGTCAATGACTCTCCCTACCATCCCCATGTCATGGCAATAGGGATTAACCTGAGAGTTACCCAGGGTCCCAAATGAAAATGTGGTCACCTCAGGGACCTGCTGTATTTGACCAAGGAAGCAGTGATCTGAATCAGCAAGTATATTGTCTTTTAATATGCTTATAGTACTATAGTAATATATGCATAAGCTTAGAGGTACCCTCTAACTCATTAAACAACCTAATGGATCATCTGACAGCTGGAAAGGTTTTCTCTGTGAGTGAATATTAAAGTGAACATGTTAATTTGAGCCTATATTATTATGCCATCCCATTTGCACTGTTTTCTATCATTTTGATTAATGCCTAGATTGTGACTAACACACAGAAGAAATGAGGGATAATATGCATAAAACTACAGTCCATGGATGTTCTTAACAATCTAGTTTGTGCATCTGCTGAAATAAAATCAGTAAAAATTAAGGAGGGGGGAAAGTGTTTCTTTTGGTTTCAGTCTTATAAAATTTATAAGATTGTAAAATATTGATTTTCTCTATCACTTCTACAAGATGAGAATGAAGTAGGTTTTATTTAGTTAAACACAACAATCACGGAAAAACAATTTGCATACATTTTAGTCAAAAACAGAGGAAAACTTTAGAATGTTCTTAGTATCTAGAAACTTTTCCTTATTGAGCAGATTCTGAAGAATTGGGGGCTTCCAATTCAGTGAGTTTATAATTGTTGTTTGGATTACATTCAGGCCATTAATTTCTCCAGGACCCTTTGAAAAACATTTAGTTTGCCATAACATCTCCACAGAACTGATCTTCATTTGCTTTATCTACATTGTTTCACATTAAGTGACATTTCACAGAAGCTGAATTTGATTTTTTTTTTACTTCTGTTTACAAATATGAGTCATATTAAATAATATTAAAAAATTACAATAATTCAACAATTTAAAAACGTGTAATACCCACTAAAGATACAATCCCTAGGATAATTTTATATTTATTAGGTTTTTTAATTCATATTTATTGCAGATAGAATTTTTAAAGAACACTACACTTCTACTATATCTAATTCTTGTGAAAATGGAAGAGACTTAGGTGGATTTTCTGTTTTTCTAAAACAGACTGACTGCTTAAAATAGTTACCCTGAATACATTGCAGAGTATAGTACTGTTTCTCCTCCGAAAATCTGACTTCAGGAGACTCTACAGAGAGAAGCAGGATGGCATTTGAAACCTCATCAGAGTCATGCACAGAAATATCATTCAAACAAATCTCCCAGAGTAAAAAGGTGCCTCTTAAAAAGACAAACAGATGATTGTAAATGACAACTGCAGCTCTAGACTGTTGTTTTGCAGGTGCTTGAATATTGCATTACCAGCACATTGCCTTGCTCTGTACAGTGGCAGTAGAACAGACATTCAAATTTTGACACATTACCCCTAACTCTCCTGCATCTCTTTCCAGGAGCTGCCATGATAAACTTTTTCAGAGGAAAGTAAAAAAACCCTCCACAATTCATGTGAGTCAATATTCTTGTGAGATATGACAAATTTTAATATAGACTTATTTTTCTGAATAAATGAACAATGATTTCCCTACTTGTATGAGGGGAATGTGCAATTTACATTTGGAGGCAGGATAATATTTACCACTAAATATAGTCAGCTTAATCTGATAATTAGTTTAAATATAAATGCAGTTCAGAAAACTACATTTTACTATTATTTGAACTTTTATTTTCTCTCCTGAAAATTGCTTTTCACAAAAGCACTCAAAATGGCCTTCCTTTAGTGTAAAGGAAGATTTGGAGTAAGAAAAATTTCACCTCCACAGCTCAGACTGCCAGCCTTGTCAAAGGTTCTTATTGACAGCAGTGTACTACAAAAGAATGGAGCAGAAAAGAGCAATTCTAGGAGCCTTTTTTGATTTCTTTTCTTTTTAATCTAGCAGCTATCTTCAGTCATGATATTGTGCTGGGAATAGCTTATTATTGCTAAATTTGTCCTATTTTTTAAGCAGAGGTGACTGACTTTGCTCTTTGAAAGTACTCATTTGCTTTTCTCTGCATCATCTCTTCTTTTGGTTTTTGCTGAACACAAGAACTGGTACTCTAAAAAAGCTGTTGATTAATCTAATTCCGTTTAATGAGATAAATACATGTTGTGGAAAACAGAAGGGGAGGCCTTTGATCTTTTCAAGTTAGACTAAATGATAATGGAAATTTCTCACTATAGGTAGGAAGGTTGTTTTGGCCTCTTAAGTCTCTAATAGTGTCAGTTACTCAAAGACACCTCCTAAGCTTTTAAGTTCAATTTAATTAAAGTATATATTATAACAATTGACTTCCATTATTTCAACACCAGAGAATCCTATCATGCTGTCATTATCTTATGTAAATGGATTTGTTTTACATAATGTGCAGTAATTATAGTAGGGTCCATTAAAAACATATCTTTCTGAATTAGTGATAGGTAAAGTGGTGGAAATTTTAATATATATTCTAATTCAACTTTTCTATAATTGCTTTTTTTTTTCCAGTTGAAAGCCTATTTATACTATTTAATTTTTAATGTTTAGTTTGGTTTCTTTTTTTTTTTTTATTTTTCTTTAGGAAAACCTAGGATAGCTATTAGTGAAATAGTATTATTTATTTCAATGACATTCTTTCTTGGAAAGCAGGAAGATCCCATAATTAACTTCAGCAGAAAAAAAACAAACTCAGAAGCAAATGGTTTACCCCGAGAAATTCTTAATTGCCCTTAATATAATTTTAATCACTAAGTGTCACTCAATGGGCTAATCATAATAGACTTTTTGCTTTCTATTTTTCATAGCAGATATTTATTTGGGTTTAGCCTTGCTTAAAAATATTTTTTTTCCCAAAAATACTTCATTTATATCTTCTTCACTTTCAGCTTTGTGATTTTCTATGATTCCCATGGATAATTTGACAATAGGTTGTCTATCAATCTGCTCTTGCCATTGTTTATGGATACAACTTCTGGTCATTGTAATGTCATAATTTCTTCAGGGATATACAGATTCTTTGAGGAATACTTCTCCTGGATCTACCTTTTGCCTGGATTGTAAATTATTCACTTAAGAGACAATTATCTTGTTTGTTTCTTTTACAATTCCTGACATAATAGAGTCCTTATTTTCTCAAAGTGTTGTACTGATTGGCAGTAACATTAAAAATAGTATGGAGATAATATTTTTGCTTTTTGATTTTTGCTTTCTTTTATTCATAACCATTTTGACTGCAGATTCAGATTCAGATATGTACCGTGATGGTACATATTCACAAGTGAATTATATTCGTAATAAAGCATGTCTATTACACACAATGTTTTCCTGTACATTAGTCTTATGTAGGTACTGCTTTTTCACTGAATTTAACTGAAATATATTATACTGACCAGTGGGTTTTAAATTTCATATTCACTAAATTAAAAAAAAAAATAATTATCTTCTTCAGTATTCAAATTTGTAAAATTACTAGAAATTAAGGTGATATTGAAAATTTAAAAAAATGTTTGACACTAAATATATATGTTCTATTTCTTCATATTTTTCCAGTATTATACTGAAATGTACTTCCTTTTGTACCAGTTTTGATGGCATTCTTAGCAAGGAAAATAAAAAAGAAAACTTAAATAGTTACTTTTCTGAGTTTCACAGAACATTCCCACTAGTCCCTCACTTTAATGGTGAGTAAGAAGCTTGAGAAGCACTTTCCAAAGTTTGACTAAAAGAGTCCTTGATGTCAGGACTGATGACTATCCTTATGTAATCAAACAGCTACACAAACACAAAAGGGAGCACTAACTCAGCTAAGCTGAGGATGGTTCCCAATCGTTGAGGTGAATTATCCTGAAGATGATTATTAGTTTTATTTGTCCACCATGCACGGTGTGTAATGTTCCTTTAAAAGACCTGCAACTGCAGAGCAGGAAAATACAGGCTGCTTGTTTGCTTTATTCTGACAGAGCCTCTGGAGGCAGGGACAGGTTGCTCTTCAATCGGATGTGACTAAGAAAGGCAGGAAAAAGGCAAGTAAAGGAGGGAGGCATGGCTTGGGACAGGGAGATTGAGCCAGACACAAAGGGCAGGAAAGGCTGTACACAGACAGATATTTAAGAGACTTCTGAGAACAGGAAACGGACAATCAGGTCTGCTATGTAATATAAAAGAAAAAAACAAACAAACCAACCAAAACCTTTTATTATGGATCTACTCAGGACTGTGTGGAACATATGTTTTGCAATCCCAAGCACTGCACACCATAACTACTTTTTAAACATTGCTGCTTTCTTGGGAATCAAATAGCTGCAGTTTGCCAGACATCCCAGAAATCATTTAACATCTGCCAAACGCTAAAACGCACGAAGGTCTGGATTGCTGCAGCCCAGAAGAGTACTGAAAATTGCTTATCCAAGTATAAAAACTGTGGGAATTAATGGTAACACAGTGGCTAGGATTTTGCTTTCAAACTTCCAGTCCATTACATTTTACCCAGCAGAACTGGATTGTCTTTATTATTTTTCTTTTAATGTTGATGAAATATATCTTTAGATAAATCACCTCCTTTCAGTTCTTAAACAGCTTAATGTATGGAGAAGAGGAAGGAAGATTTACCTCAAAACTCTAATGAAGCTCCAACACAGAGACTTACTTGTTAGAATACCGCTTGTTAGAAACCAAACTAAATCAGGTTTCCCTTGTAGCAATCTGTTTGTCAGTGGCTGACATCCACAAACAATATCCATATTTATTCAATCATTAATTTATTTTCTTTATTTTTAAAGATTTTAAAGATCTATTATCTCAGGCCTTCATTCTAACTATTGACTTTCTTGCTGTTGACAACTCTGATATTTATAGAATATTAAGAGACCAAAATGAGTACTGGGATACCTTGAAGCAGAATTGAGGATGTTGTGTATCATTCCTATCAGCTCTAGGGGAAAATGCAATTACATCTGCTGCTCTGTTTTAAAAAATTTCAACAAGTACATTTAAAAACCTGTCCTTTACTATTCCATATTCATTTTTCTAAAATGGAATACACCCAGAAGAGAATTTCAAGCTGTTCCCAGGGCTCTTTGGTGCCCTCCAGTTGCACTTAATCCTAAGTGTAAGCCTGTACTACACTCCCACATTGGTCTCACACTTTCCTACCTTCTTTTCTCTCTGTAGGCATTAAAGTAATTCTAGCTTTCTTACATGGCCCTTATGACTCTTTGCCAGTCTCACCTATGACAAGCATATGATCTTGTGGTGAAATACCTTCTTTGATATGTGAGATAGTGCAAACAGGGCAATAAAGGGTGCAAAGTGACAGCTTTTCTTGTCCTGTTCTCAGCTTTTATTTCAAAGGGAATATAAATCTCTCTTTCATATGGAGATAACAAAAAACATTGATTATTTCAACAGCTCAGGCTGTCATCAAGAAGGCACAGCTACAATAACCTGGATCCCAGAGTATCTCAAAAACTTTGACTATTCTTGAATTTTAAATATGCCACACTACATAGATAGTTCCTGTAACCACATATTTCTGGAAATCATTGTGCTTCAGTAATTGTTATGAAAACACTAAAATACTAAGTCAATTTAAATTTAAATCACTAATTAAAGACTTTTAATTTGACTCACTTAGTGAAACATACACTGCTACCAAAATAACCAACACTTTCAGCCGATGAGCAAGTTATAAGCAGCCTGAGAACAGCTGACAGGTGAGTCTCCCAAAACATGTTCCTTTCACCACCACCTGAGTTGCAGTGCTGCCCTCTCCTTGCATGTTCAAGGAGAAGCTGGTCCATCCTAATGATTTTCAAACCTTCTCAGTTTATGTATCTAAAATTATTTTCTGTCTTGATGAAGATCCTTGATTGGAAATTTTAAGCCTGATGGCACACTTGGGCTTTTGTTTTTAATTTTCGACATTTAACAGTAGTCCACTGCTACAATACTAGGAAACTAACCAGGCCAGTGATCCTTGATGTTGGACCTTAGTCACCAACATAAAATATTACTTATTTCTGCCAACTAACATTTTTTCAAGTAATTTCTGGCCAGGATTTAGGGTCCAGTACATCCCAGGAACAATCCTTAACAAGCACTTTGCCTGTAGTGTCCTTGTTCTGGAGATTAAGAGACTTTATTAGCATACACACATGCCCCCCTGTGCCAGTTAGCCTTGGTAATCAGAAATTTGCCCAGACATACTTAATCTTCTTGCATGGGTAAAAATTCTGAAGGCCTTATATTGTAATAATTTATTGTAGTATAGCCAGCTTGTTGGCCATTTTTTCCTTTCTTTCTTTTTCTTGCTCATGATTGTAAGAGACAAAATTTCTAGATGTTTTAGTCTTTGATTTCTTACCGTGGTAATCTTGATTTCTGTTTACATTTCATTGTCATTACAGTGAATTAGAAAGTTTAAAATATTGATCTATTCAGACACATATATGTTATAACCTAATATGAGGAAATGTGAGGCTTGTCAGAACATACAATAAATAATTTTATCTTGAATATATGAATCAATAACTTTAAATATTTATCAGACATTCATCTTAAGAAACAGTCAAAATTATTTGCAAATATTTTCCTCTCAAGAAGCAAGGGTTTTTCAGAGAGAGCTGCATTAATTTTCCTCAGGTTTCATGAAAAAAGCTTGCCCTTGTTATAGAGTAGCAACTATCACAAATGTTCTAAATTGTGTTGTTTTGATTAAAGAAAGCATTTCTGAGCCTTTCTACAGCGAGAACTACACTCGTTAGAAGAGCAGAACAAATGCTTATTTCCAAGTGCAGCAAACCAATTTCAACTCTTTAAACAGCAAAAAGTACAAAGTATATTTCTCTTTAGTATTTGCTAATTTAAATGTTCCCTGCATATAAAGCCCTACTCACTCCATCAGTAAGTAAAATGAACAGTAATGAATATCTGATTAAAGAATGGTTAGAGTTCCCTCTCTCTCAGGATTTTATGTGGTTTTTCTGATATATGAAGGACACTTATATTACCTATAGACCAGAAGTCTACTGAAGTAGTCAAAATATTTGATAAAATTATAGAATTCTAATTTAAAAATCTCTGCTGATATAAATGATATATTTATTTTGTCTTCTCAATAAAAGAACAGCTCAGCTAGATGCTCCTGAATGACTTGTGGGATTATTTGTATTTATTTCAAAGTTATTTCTGAGTCCCTTTGATGTCTAGCTAAATCTAGAGTGCATCAAACAAGAAATTAACTAGTAAGGCTCTCCTCATACAGGTGGATGTAGAAGAGATGTAGGGCAAGAACAAAAGTATGTGTAAGTCAGATACATTCCATTTATCTTCTAGATGATATAATTGTATTCAATTGCATTTCTATATGTTTCCAGCATATACCTTATGCTAGAAGACTTCTTTTTCAATGGAATTACAGCTGAATAATAGAACTCAAGATATTCTAATAAGAACTACTAATTTGTAATATTCAAGATAAATAATAATGTCTTATTACTGAAGCACCCAAGATAAACAATATTTTTACAATTAAAAATTCTCATCATAATTGCTATTACATTTCTGGACGTAAGAATAAATGGACCAAGAATTTTTCAACATAATAACATGTCTTCTTGCCCTTAAAAAATTAAAATTGGTTATGTTACAGAATGAAGGAATAATTTTGTCTTCTCAAAAAAATATTTCTAAAATGGAATTTCTGATACAGAGGGTTAGATATTTCCATCTCAAATAGGCAACTTTGTAATTGGATTTTTATTTATGTGACCACTATCTATGTATCAAAATTCAATTTCCTGTTCTGTGGGAAGATGATTACAACATTGAGGTTCAGATTATTCCAAGGCAAACCTTCCTTAGTCTGTCTTATGGCTTTTTTTCACTTTAACATTTCTGAGCAGAGACTCCAATTTCCAATTTGTGCTGGATACAGCATCCATACTATGGACTACAAAGAAATGCAGAGTGATAAAATTTTCATGTAATGCACAGATTATGCCACCCTAGAATATTCCATTGTTTCTTACCTATATAATTAATCTTGAATAAAAGAAAAATCGAATTTGAAGAGCTATGCTTTGAACTTACTTCCTCATATATTGATTGATTACATTGCTTACCTAACAGTTGATCCCTTTCTAACATATTATTGCTTGATTAGTTTTTATTTAAAAACAAATTCATTTTTACACATCCTCATGAACATTATCTATAAGTTATGGTGTAATTCTCAAAAGAAGAAGAAGAGAATGAAGAAATAAGGCAAATAGATGATGAACCCTGTTTGACTGTGAAAATCATTATGAAATATGAGGATTTGTACTTTTTGCATAGGAATTTTTGTTGTCATAACATGAACATAAAATGTTGAGTGATTTAGAATCCGTTCCAAAAACCTTCCTCAGTGAATGTTCAGTGCACTAACCGTTCTTCCTCTGGATGAAAAATACTTAGACTAAAAAAATTCAAAAACCAAAAGGAGTAAAAGGAAAGAGAAAAAGAGGAAAAATAGGCAAAGAACAAAAAAGAAAGAGGAAGGAGGAAAGAGGAAAGAGGAAAAAGAAAAGAAAAAGAAAATGGGTTTAGTTAATTTAAGCACTTCCTTTGAGCAACCAGAGACTCTACCAGAGTAAGATATTTTCTGATTGATGATATCTCTAAAATAGCTATTTGGACTACTCTTCTTACATTTATGTCCCATTTTCTATAAGGTATTTCTGGTCTGTTCAGAAATTCTTCTTTACAAGCATCCTGTAAAACATAATTAAGGTACCCTATCTTGTCTTGGCCCAGTGTGGACTTTCTTATAAATGGAGAAATAAAACATCAGATATATCTCCCTAACCACCTCAAACTGGTTACTGTGGACCGCATTTTACCTAGAAGCTGCAAAAAAAGATCAGAGAAGGAATGTCCCTCATTCCTTCAATCAGTCTGAAAAAATGATCAAAAAAAAAAAGATGAAAATATTTTATAAATTAATCGAGTTTCTGTTTCCTGAACTTTGCAGCACAGGAAACTGTTTCATACAAACAATGATCAAAGACAACCTCACCGCATCCCTTTTTCTATCCTGGCATTGAGTGTCAGGGAAAGCCAGCCATGAAATAGGCAACAAGTTATAGCATT
>VZTB01017548.1:32517-67134 GCA_013397245.1 Thryothorus ludovicianus | reverse complement strand
CTGTGTCCTCTTGTCCTGTCACTGGTTTTCTGGGAGAATTGACCAACCTCTACCTTGCTCTGATTGCCTTTCTGGAAGCCATAGAGAGCAATAAGGTCACTTCTGCGTTTCCTTTCCTCCAGGATAAACGCTCCCAGCTCCCTCAGCCACTTCTAGAAGACTTGTGTTACAGACCCTTCACCAGCTTTGTTGCCCTTCTCTGGAGAAAGAGATGGATGAAGAAAAATGAAAATGAAATTTACAAAATTTACAATGAAAAGGAAAAGAGTGTTACTTCTAAAGGCTTCAACCCCAAGGAAACAAGTAACTNACTGCATCAGTGGACAAGGGAATAGCTACAAATGAAATTTATATTGAATTCTGTAATGCCTCTGACCTGGTCCCCTACAACATCCTTCTCTCTTAATTGGAGAGAAATGAATTCAATGGGTGACTGTTCAGTGGATGAAGAACTGCTTGAATGATCACATCAAGAGTGTCAGATCAGTGGTTCAATGTCCAGATGAAGATCAGTCATGAGTTATTTCCTCATGACAGGATTGCTCTTTTTAGGGACCGGTACTCTTTAATACTGTCATGAATTGTGCAGACGAAGGAACTGAGTGCACTCTCAGCAAGTTTGAAGATGACACCAAGCTCAGTTGGGCAGTTGACACACCTGAATGAGGGGATGCCATCCAGAGGGACCTGGACAAAACTGAGAAATGGATTCATGGAAACCTCATAAGCTTCAACTGAACCAAGTGCAAGATATTGACCTGTTTTGGGGAACCTTCCAACCCAAACTCTTACATGATTCTATGATTCTCTACTTTATATTATACACATAAATACAAATAACCCAATATGCAGATTTAAAGAAACAGCAAAAAAATTTGGTACTACAAGTACATTCAAACAACAAATGCACCTTCACACACGTGTTGAAATTGTGTATGCCGTAATAAATTTTTCATTTGAATTTACTCATTTAATTGTTATGAGTTGATCTATCTTAATTAAATCAAGTCTCCACAGAATATCTAAAGGTCATATGATTGATGATTGATCTAGCATTCACACTGTGCTGAAATGTCCATCTTCTGTCTTGATCTTCAAAATAAACATTTATCAGGGAATAATAGCAATTTTTAAGTTAACTGTCCTCATGCTAGAAACAGTGGAACAAATTCTGTGATGCATCATGTTGCCTAAGTTCCTTCATTAGAAAGAACATAAATCTGACCCTGGTTTTAATCCTTTTTCTTTCAACTATTTTTTTTTTTCTGAATGACAGCATTTAACATCAAGGGAAAACAAGCATCGCCTCTTGCTATACACAAATGCAACAGCTCTTGTCAGTACTAGGTCATCTGCAAGCTCACTTTTTCTCCTGCTGTTGATGCTAAATTGGTGATATTGCCGCCAGCAATGGCAACAAAACCCTCCTGGGTGCAAATTTAAGGCAGTACCTCCTGTTTTTCCTGGAAAACATTTGCAAATATTTTCACCTTGACCAGTTTCTTGCTCAAGGAGTGTACTGTCTAACTACTAGGAGTGGGAATTGTCTCTATTTCAGACCTTTTTTGTTTTATCAGCTTTCACATCTGCCACTTATTTTGTATCATATGCCAAATATGACATAAGAAATAGGGTAAAGTCCTAGAGCAATTTCATCTAACAAAGTTTCTTGCAGTGTCTGATGGAAAAGAAAACAAGCAAAGTGAAACGTCAACTTCCAAAGTGTGTGTATTTTTTACTATATAATTTTAATGGCTAGGATAGAAAGGGAAATCACAAGATGGAAGCAAGAGTGGTAGATAAAGTATAAATTTGTCTCAGCTATAAATTTTGTAATTAATTACTTCATTTGATTCTAATACTAGCTTTTGTCAGTTAAGCACATAACTAATCCCTACATTATTTCAAGACTTTTATGAAATATAAAACCTAAAAAGGTGTCAACTGAAAATCAAAAGAAAAGATCCCTGCTCCCAAAAGAACTATAGCAAGTGATTTCAGCCGGAGGACCATGATCACAAAATTTAGTACTGTGTAAGTGGCAATAATCTTAATATTAGAGGATGTTTAAAATGAAGGTATGGAGCTAGAGTTCTAGGAAGATAATTCTTGTAGGAGAAAGGGCTACTGAATAGAACCAAGCAGTTATTTATCTAATACGTGTATTAGTTTCTCATTTTCTTCAGCTCTTTGACAAGAAAACAAAATCAAGGTACCTTAGTTACAGCCTATTTCTTTTTTCAAAATGTTCTTCAGAGTTTTTAAGAAAGTAAAGGAAAGTTTAAATATTAACATTGTATTTAGCCCTTAAGATTCAAGTTGAGAAGACTGAGGGGTAAAAAGAACATGTTTACTACAGCATATAGCAATATCACTGAAAAAATTTAAAAAAGTAAAAATTGGGCATACTGCAGGGTTTTCGCAGGTATTTATATAAAAATACACTCAATTTCCACATCTTCCAAGTCTAAACTTGAAGAAAAGACAAGAGATGAATTAGGGTAATTCTGAATCATATTTAAAACCTCTGCATCTATGGTGTTTGTTTATCTAAAATGCAGGACAGGGACTACTTTAAAACTTAACAACTTATTGAATGGAAATTCTGGTTTTCTTATCCCCTTTTTTCTGATTCTATGACAAAACAATCAATTCAATGTTTTTCTGGGATCGTAGAAAAACTGGAAGCCAACTCCTACTGACTTTCAGCAGTTTCAGGGTATGCAGCTCTCATCAGGGCTTATGAAATGTCATTACTAATTGATATTGAAAAAAACTTACATTATTCTACATTAAAATTGAGGTTATTTCATAGGATTGCTATAGAAAATTATCTGAATTACACAGTGATGCATGTTAATTTTTCCATATCAGCACCCAATAAATCTTGTAATTGACCCATATCATTGCTCTAATATCATGTACTTTGGGGAAATCTTTTCAATTAGAAACTCAACACCAGGAGTGGAGAATTGGAAGGGATTCCTAAAATTGGATTTACTTTGCTTGTTTTCCCTTAAGGTTAAAATGGGCCTTTGAAAAAAAGCATTTTTTCTTTACATCTTTTCTTATGGGCTTTCTTCTCCCTCCAATGGAATTAATGAATTACACAGGGATCAAAGAATATTTGTGCATTTATTAAAATGAGAGATATAATTTAGAATAGCCATAACTAATTTATGTTACCACTCATAATAATTATGAGTGGTAACTAATTTATGTTATGATAATTTAACCATCATCTTAAACTGAACAAAGAGTTTTTCCCTGGTCCATTTAATTCTTAAAAAGACCTCAAAGTGAATAATTTTCACTAAAAAAAAAAAAAACCAAAAAAAAACAAAAACAAAACCAAAAACAAACCCCAAAAAAACCAACCCCAAAAACGAAAACAAAAAAAAACCAACAAAAAGCTCCACCAATGACAAGAACTACCAAACAATGTTAAGTCTCTACAATATATGTTAATTTCCTTTTGTAAATTACCACAGTTAAACACAAGGTGCTTATCTTAACCAGGCTGTCACCTGAACTTTTTCTCTAGAGAAGTAGGATATGTTTTCTATTCTAAGGAGCTCAGCTCATGAGAGGAAAAGTGCAGAAACATTTATGGAGTTTTGCCAGAGGGGACAGATTAGGTGTTTGTGGCTTTAGTTCATTTACTTTGGTGTGGTTTTGTTCTGGGTTTTTTGTTTGTTTGTGTTTGTTTTCATTTTAGTGGTTTTGGGGTTTGGGGTTTTTTTTGTTTTGTTTTTGTTTTTTTTTTCTTTTTTGTTCTTTGTTTATTTATGTTTTGCTTTTACAGCTGTTTTAAAAATTTTATTGGCACTAACCCAGAAACTATTGCTCAAAGCCTGCATTTTGCATTAGTGTGTTGCCTCACCCTAGCCTGGGTTTGGTTTTCTTAGAAAAGAAATTATAAAATTAGAATTGAGGTTCTCAATATGCTTTTATAGTCTTGGTACAGTTTTCCCTTTCACATCCTATTTTCATGTTTTCATGCTGAAGGATACAATGATATTGTAAAGGACTAAAACATATGCCCAAAGTCTGGAAAACACAGCTCCAGAAATTCTGTAAGCTGGCTCTAGAGTGATTGTGGCAGCTTCATTCAGATACACTGCTAGAACAGCAGTCAGTGGGAGTCTTTACATCCTGGGCAAAAGAGCAAAAGAGCAAAGGAGCAGAGCAGAACTTGATAATGGTCCTTTGCAATACTCCCTTACTGGGGCTGCTCTTGATACAGGGAATTTCCAGGACACAATTCATTGGCAGTACAATAATCTTCATTACTCTTCCATACACTCACACTGCTGGCTATTAAAAGTTTAATTAGACTTTAGAGAAGACTATTCAGCCCATTAAAATAATTAATGAATTCTGGCATTAAACAAACTTGGACAATAATCATTAGTTTTATGAAACAGAAATATATTTCTTTTGCCAAATGATATGACAATCTCTAGGAAAAAAAGCTCATGATCTACTCTATCTTGGATACAGGATTTCTCATTAGTCAGGAAATTATGTCAAGTTTGTGGGAGAAGCTCCTAAGACTCGGGATCAAGTCCAGTTTCCTTTCACATTAATGTAGCTCCAATATGGAAAAGTGAACAGTTTATAGAATACCGTTGACTGTTTGAGATTCTGTGAGAGAAATTAAAGCATATGCCCTCACTGTTCAGAGAGCAAGGTGTTTACTTCCGAACTGAACATGCCTTGATTACAAGAGTTTTAAGAGTTTGATGTTATGAACTTTGCAATACCAAGGTACCTAGAGTGTGTGACTTTTTAGCTAGAATTTAATTTATACAGAAGCATTCTGTTTTCTCTAGAGGTCATCCTGGTCCTTGCATGTTCATTTGTATTATGTGTTTTTATATCTCTGACTCCAGAGATATTTCACAAAGAAATAAATCTGAAAGAAGAATTGCAATATAAGGTCGTGTTGGAAAAACATTCTAATAGGAAATCAAAGTCTTTGAGACATTGCTAATAGATTTAGGTATATTATGAAGACACAAATTGCCACACAATGTCACCTCCATGTTACTTGTGATGGTGGGATTCTAATTTTTAACAAAATTGTCACAAGTTAAAAACTACAAATACCAACCCATATTAATGGGCATAATTTCCGTTTGTTTAACAAATGTAATAGCAAAAAACCCCCTAAACTTTATGTTGGAAAATGTTGTAAACAATTATCTCTTTATTAACAATATCAAGAATGTCACTATAATTTTTTTTCTGGTAAATGAAAAATAGACATCAATGCTTATTCTTTTCTAGTACAGACTTTAATTGCTTTGCTTTCTTGTTATTTGCATTGCTAAGCAAAATCCAATGACCTTTATGTTACATCAGAATATCAGAAAAAAATGGAGAGACATTTCTGTCTTGAGATAAAAAATGCTATTTGTTTTTCATGTTCCAGTCTGCTGTTGGGACTTAAACTCATATGGATGCATTTTAAACTAAGATCCCAAGAGAAAACATGCTTATTTCTTCTCTCTCTGTAGGGATGCAGATGAGTCAGAAAAATCAGTATTCATGATCATGCATAAAAATATCATTCAGGTTCTTAGTCCTCCTTTTTTGCCCCTTGAAATTTTAGACAAATCCTGATCTATTTTTTAGGAACATAGTTCAAGTTTAAACGACCTCAGATTTTTTTTCTCCTTTGCATTTTGCATTTTATATTTAAATTGTGATCTATTCATTGGTATCCTAGTAGGAAGGAGCATAGAGTTTTTTCTTTTTTTAAATCTTCATTACTATTGTAAAATGATTATTGAGAGTAGTGTCTCTATAGACCAAACTTTCCTCATTAATAAAGAGTGAGCTGTTGTCTAGCCCAGTGTTGAGTTTTAGAATATAGACAAGGGCAAGAAACTGCAGTGAGAAATTACTAAAGAGTTCAAGAATTACTTGTGTCCCAATGTAAATACCCTGGTTTCTGTTAAACATCAGGTGCTCAAAAAACCCCTTCATGCTGAAGCTATTGTTGGTGAGTTTAGCTTACCAACAATAGCATCTATTTTTTTTTCTAGCTTTTCCCAGTACACAGCTACATTCTCCCCTGCAGTATGTAGAAAGCTATTTGAATTAATGCTTCTGCAGTTTACAAAACCTCTTGTGCTACATAATTTTGCTGGATGGAAAAAGATGGAATTAGATCTATTTTGGCAGCCTTAGTGCAACCACTCATATATGAGCTGTCCTGCTGTTCCCTCTCTGAAAAGCCATTGTGTCTCTATCATTGTAGACTTCAGTCTTGGCAAAACTGCATTGCCACAGTGTGATTTCCATGGGCTTTATTTTAAACAGAATTATTTATGCTATTCTTACAGAATCTAAATTATCCTGAGAGCCTCCAGAGTGAAGGCTAATTCTGTTGCCAGCAGCTGTAGCTTCACCCTCCAAAGCTGAATCTGGTGGTGGCAGCAATTACTGCCCATTCCTGTTCCGATAAATTTGTGTTTTCTCTTTGATCAAATATGTCAAGCTTTTAATTCTGCATAATCATTGATTGCATGAAGTGCCAGACCATCTTGTTTTATCATCATTCACATCTGCTGCTATTTTCCAGTGACACAGGTAAAATGCATTGACCTAGAATGTGCTGTTTTAACCTCAGCCTCCTTAATTGTGAAAGATTGCCAAATGTCTGAAATACTATCCCCAAACACTTGTAATCTCAAGAGATAGCATACAAAGATGAAATAACTGAAAATAAAAAAAAAGAAATAAATTAAAGTAATTTTCCCAAAAGTAAAGTGCTAGAAACTAAGGTGGAGAAATTGTATCTCAAGGAGGAACACAAAGCCTTTGATCCTGTGGGTCATGCAGAGCACCTGTTAAATTTATGTTACACATTAGAGACCTTCTGGAATAACTGGAGCATGCTAGTCTAAAGATAAATAAATAGTAATAGGTCAAACTGAATTTTTTTTTTTTTTTTTTAGTTTGTGCCAAATCTGGGCAGAAAGTCAAAATTTTAAAAATAATGCATGGTGATAATAACAGACTATTCAAAATGCCCAGTACCTCACATACAGTTTCTGCTACTTATGATGTTTTGATTTCTATATTATTTGTTTTCAGCTTAAATTTTTGAACAAAAAACTGTTGTATGTAAATTGACCATTTCAATTTGAAAAATGCCTAAATGGGACTCTATTTCAGAACTGCTTATTTTTTCTCTTCTCTCCGCAGTGAATAAATTAATGTAACAAGAAAAATTCCTCCAAACTTTGTTTCACTAGAACTGTCTTTTCTGATATTTTCAAGAAATTTTGTAGTTCAACAAATTAAATAGCCAGGTAGCATCATAAAATGCTCTGATAAAATGGGGCCATTTACTACCCATTATCTCCTTATGTACATCAGTTTCAAGCATTTACTTATTCTGAAAACAGGAAGCTCCAGGAATAGGAACATTCTTCCACTGCTTAGATAAATTCTATATTTTTTACAGATGTGAATATTTTGCATTCTTAGTTTGCCACCCTTCAAGCCAAAAGTGCTAAAATAAGGCCAGGTTATATGGGGTGGGTTATATTTATTCTGAATTGTATCTATTCATTTTTTGCATTATTCATTCTCAGAATTTGGCACTTTGAAACCATAACTTAGAAACATAATTTTTAGATGTGAAGCAGCAAAATGTCATGAGGCTCTGCATGTCATATTTTCACACAAGAGAGGAAAATTACTAGGCTCAACATCAGATAAGGTGGTATATATCTTTTGACCACATCTAGTAATGTATACTTCATTTTATAATAACTTCTAAGACTGTTGCACAAATTTAGCTGTAGACTTGCTCTTTAACAAGCATTATTTACTGTACATGACAAGTTTAGAAGTTCAGCCATTTTTCAATAGTCTGAGTGATAAAACACGGTGATATTTTTGAGATGGAAGTTTAACACTGCAAAAGTTCTAATACAAACAGGAGGCTTTTTCAATGGCAAAACCAGAAAGAACTAGGAAATACATTTATGACTGGATAGAATTTAACAAAGAACATTTCCAAACAGGTGGTAATAAGTAGAAAATGTTAATGGACTCAAAAGTATTCAAAACAGTTTTTTGCTGGTTTTGTTCTGGAGTTTCTTTTGTTTGTTTGTTTGTTTGTTTAATTTGTTTTGGTTTGTGTTTTTTTCTGCTTTGTTCAACTCTCATTCACATTCACACTTGTTTTTATACACTCCAGTAGCACAAGGATATTTGAGTTCCCTTCTTGTTGTTAAGCTGCACAGAAGGAGTAATTCTGATAAAAGCAGCATTGCAAAGCAGAAAAGATATAGCAATGACAGTACATATATAGATTATTCTGTCTTAGGTTGAAATTTTCCATCTCTTTTAGTAATGACCCTTCTTTTGGTCTGAATTACTTTTGGTTAACCACTACATTTCAGAGTTTAATTATTTGGTAATGCAAGGAATGATATTTAGCCATTCCAAGTTTTTCCTTCTTGCATGAGCTATCCAGCATTTTACTCTTTCACTCTCTGCTGTAAATACTTTTCAACACATTTTGTATTCTCCCGTACTCTCAGTAGGGTCCATAACAAGACTTTGAAAATCTCTGTAAGTACCACGCTGTGAATATGCACTTTTCACAAAGTAGCAGGAGTGTACTAGCACGTGGCAGTTCAAACCACAATGTATATTTTTATAAGGATAGCTAACAAAATCAGTTTGTTTCCTCTGTGGGGTTATGAACATCTGGAGAGCAAACAGTTATGTTGCAGGAGTTTGACAGGAATCCAACAGAAGTTTGACAGAAGTACTTTTCACATACATTGGAGATGAACAGATATACACAGTTATCATTCAGTTCAACTTAAGGTAGACAGAAAGAAATGCCAGAGAAATCATATCCTATGAGTATGCCTCACATGTACTCATCTGTCCACATAAAAATGTACAATACAGGAGTGTAGTTCAGTATAGATGCCCAAATTGTAGACACCATCAGCCAAGACAATTTCCACCCTTAATGTGTTTCTCATTTTAGTACATCCTAGGATGTCCTAGGGCAGGCCAATTCTCCAAAGGTATTACACTCTTAGGGAGCAGGGGAGCTTCCTGTCATTCCAAGTAAATTTGAATGGCAGATTAGAAATTAAGCCCATATATAAAATTTTCATTATCAGATATTAAACATAGCAAGTGTTTTCATTCTCAGAAATTAAAAATGGTAAAATGTGTTTGCTAGAAATTCTTTGAAATGATATAAATATTGTTCAGTTCTTTGAGTGGATTTTTTGTTGTTTTTGGTTTTTTGTGGGTTTTTTTTCTTGTTTGGTTTTAACATTAAAAATAAATCCACAAAAGAAGAAAAATGTAACTGCTTTGTTCAGGTTTATCAAATAACTTCCATCACACCTTTAATGGAAGATTTTAAAATACTTAATGTCTAATTAATGCTTTTTCTGACAAAATTTTTTAATTTAAAAACTACATCTCATGGCCTTTTTTAAAACTAACACTGACATTTCTGTTGCCTCTGCATTCTAGAACTAAACCTGTATTTTTATTTAAGAATGAGAGGATGACATTTATTATGGAATATGATAAAATTAGTTTAATAAACACTTATTTTCCTTTAAAATCATCTGCCACTTTTTATCTATAAATAAACTTTCAGTGAAATAACTGTTCAGAATATTTTAGCTATAAAGTTGTTTTCTGGGGAATTTAAACTCTTGGTAAATTATAAATTATAACATTTACCTCAGTGCACTAGCTACAAGATCACATGTAAAACTGCAATGAACTTCATTAAGAAGATGTTTAGAGTTATTTTTACAAGCTTTCATTAGCTTTAACAGTACATGACATTACGTACATATAAACATCTTGTGCACTTGGTTATTTGTTCAGCACTAAACCGAACCAGGAAGAAATACGATAATTATAGCAATATCTTCTCAATTCATATATTAAAACAATGAAAACAGACAAGCCTTTTTCTTTCATTTTTAACTTCAAAGACCATTTTTAGACAAAGAATGAGACTTCATCTATGGCAAAACAAGACTTTTCCTCCTAAACTTGTCTCAAAACCGAGACAGTAGAGCAAACACAAGATCCAGAGATGATCTAGGGTATATTATCCTGCTGCCATTTCACTTCTGTTGAGGTGAGATTGTCACCACAAAATTAACACAGGGCTCTTTACCCACAAAGATTTAGAGGATTTACCCACGGATTTCTTTCAAGAAATGCATCTCCATATCAGGAGTTCACATACACTCATGTGCAGCCTGAGGGCTCAGTTGTACTGCACTGCTTGTCTATATGAGGCACATAGTGCAAAGCAAAGCTGGCAATGAGCTGTACAGCTAATTTCTCATGTGTGCACAAATACAGCTTTCCTGAGGGGTACGTTTCTCACCTTCAAAGGAGGAAATGATTGTACTTCTGATTGCTGCAGATGTGCTCTCAGAAAGTTTGGATACCATAAACTCAGACCTAACTCAAGTGTGCCCTGTATACAGTGCCCTGAATCACAGGCTGGAGAGAAAATTTCCTTCTGTCATTATTACTTAAAAGATCGAAGATTCCCCCAAGTGCAATATTTTTAGAGCTGCTTCCTAGAATATGTGGACAGCAAGCAGGGCCCAAGAGAGCAGCCGATGAGCAGACTACACCAATCTGTCACCAGCAGAGGCCAGCAGCACCAAACTACTGCCCTGTCCGGGAGCCAGGGATAAACGGGAAAAGAGCTGCGGCTCCTGTAGGTGACACTTGGAGGGAGTAATAGCAGAACTGAGACCTGCAGGGCAATGAGGTAACCACGGAGGGACATTAGCAGCTTCAAAGGCACCACACAAGCCAAGGGACAGGGTATGCATACAAAAAGATGAGAAAATTTTGAAGGAAGATACCAAGTTTCACAAGCACTTGGCTGCCACTGCTTTGCAAGAAACACTAATGTTTTAATGTAGAGCAATGAGCAGAAATGACTTTGTCTACTTCACTTGAAACTATTGCAGTTTCCCTGTCAAAACCTTTTGCAGTAAGCCATAATGCACAACACTATGAAATGCAATGTAACAGTTGCTGCAGGCATTACTGTTCTCAAGAGCTGATATTGTAGAGGTAAGGGACACATAAATAAACTACCTTCTACCACCTTAGTGAAAATTACAAGTTTTTTCATAATCATTAAGTCTTACAAATAAGAATTACTTAGTGTTTAACAGAAAATATTTTTCTTAGCAAAGGGAAGGCCACATACATAAGAAATTTAGGATTTGCTTAGTCCAAAAGCAGTTTAACAATCTATTAGTGCAAGATACCTGATTAATCTAGAAAAGTCCTTCACAGGTAATATCAAGATTCTTATTCGCACTTCCTAATCAAAATCTTTATGAATAATGAATAAAGTTAAGGCTACCAGGAAGATTTTCTGCCCTTCCAGGATATTAAATACCAGTGGAATAAATTTTTTGATAAATGAAATCAAAAGTGGTCAGGCTTTCACAACATATAACTTCTTCCTTCTTGTCAAAACTTCATAAACTCATAAAAGCCATGCACTTGTTCTTTAAAGGTTGTTGAATATGGGGCACCATATTTCTCTTATTCTGATTCTTTGTTTTGTGACAAGAATATCTTACATTCTTAATACTGTTGTTGTTGAACTAGCACTGAGAAACAGGTAGAGCGGAACTTAAAATTAGGTAACAGATAAAAGAAGTGAATGTGTTATTTAACCTTTCAGGTGGTCATATCAATTACACTTCTGATATAGATTTTTTTTGATACACATTATGAATGACATTAGTATTATACAACTGCGAGAAAATATTTCACTCTAAGATAAAGACAGCAAGAGAGCAGAACTTATTCTGGTTGAAAATGGTCCTTCTGCTTCAAGTTAATTCAAAAAAGAATAATCTAGAAAGAGTTCAAGCTCTCTGGGAGAAGGAAAAAAACAGTTGTTATTGTTGATGTCATTGTGGTATGTTTTTTTTTTTCTCGTGCTGTAAATAGAATCCTTAAATTTGCATGTGTTTTAACTCATCTCTGACTTTACACTGATGGATAACTCTAGAATTCACAATTATAAGTGGATATTTGTTTTTTCAGGCCTTTGAATGTGATACTGGATATGACTTTTCCATTTGTAAAATCTAATTATATCCTTTTTTTCTATGTGTGTTTAGTTATAGATAGTTCCATACTTCTTCATCATGTCATGTCAAGAAGAAAACAAACCAAAACAAAACCAGAAGAAGCCTAAAAACAATGAGAGGGGGAAGAAAACTCCACAAAGACATGGGCAGTTAAACCATTTGCAATACAGTTACAAAGTTCCTGGTGGATGAAGAAGCAAGTCTGAGGACAAATCTAGATTTCCACTGGGGTGACAAAAACTGTACATTACTTTTGAGAAGACAATTCTCAGAGAAGTACTAAAGACATTGCATGAAAATGTACCTCAAAGAATGGGTAAAACCTCATTTGAGTGCTGCTCTTCTTTCAATGTACGTTTTGGGATCTATCTTGCAATTGTAAAATTTTCCACACCATACTACATGGTTTTATAGTTATCTGATGAAAGGTTTAATGGATATGTCTATTGTTTGTCTATGCTCTAGCTTTTAAAATGTAATCAGAAAGCCTTTGTTCCATCAAAGATAAAATGATAAAACTAATATTCCAGTGGTGAAAATTGACTAGTAAAACTACACATAGCTTATCTGATTGAATAAAATTTCTCATTTTCAGTTAAGTAAAGAACTGACTCTAAATGGATGGAATTCAAATTTCCTTATGCCTCTGTATGCTCTGAATAGCAGAACATAACACTATCTTTGTAGAGGAAAATGTTTAAGTGCCACTCTTTTCCATGACCACGGAGGTGGAGTTACCTATTCCTATTCATTCAGTCATCAGAACGGCCCAGAACTTTACTTCACATTTCCTTGGTTGCAAAAGGGAACCATTAAGTCCTTAGATTCTGCTGCAGCTTACTCAGTAGCTATCACTGTGCTCCAAGTGTAGAATTGTAGTGTAAGAATCAAGAAAGCCTAGGAATAGTTGAATTTTAAATTTTTTGGATACAATCCAAAGAATTATCTCCGCACAATTAGATTAAAAAAATCACAATTACAGTGGTATGTAATTATTGTGAAAATTATTGTGAAAAATATTAAACTGCACTAGAAACCATAGAGAAAACAGGCACATATTTTGACCCTAGATCCTTTAATATATAGTCACAATGCTAACCCGCTATCCCACTACTAACAGGGGCAAATCCATTAGTTGGAAATAGGGAGTTACATTAAAGAAGGTTGAAAATATCACAGAAGCAATATTTATACCACAAAAATACATTAAAAAAATTTAGTGGAGCAGTAACAACACCCTTCTGCACTAGAACTATTCTAGGACTTCAAGGGGCAAAGAAGTATCCTAATTTAGTAAAATTGAATTATATGTAATGTAATAAAAACATTCTTTAAATATAGATATTACTCTTAATTTCAAGATATGTTCACCAGTATGCAAAATATTTTTTTCCAAATAATTAAAACTTCTTAAAATATTTTGTAATGAGTAGTGACACTCTAATGCTGCACAGTTAAATAGATTATTTTAAAATTTAATCTAAATGTACTGTAATTCACATTTATTAAAAGACTAGGCATTTTTCAAGTAAATTAAACTATTCTATAAAAATCAATTCACTGTAAAACAGTAACATATTACAGACCTGCAGTTAAAATTCAATCATTTAAATGGGAGAAACACTAATCCAGCAGTAATAATTCTATTGACTCAACAACACTTATTCAAATTTAAGGAAATAAAATACCCACTCTGCATCTGTGAGACAGTCCAGAGTATCTTCAGGCTCAGTAATTGTTTATTAGCCATGAAAAGATAATATTTTATAGACAGCAAATTTGAAACATACACTGAGAATAAGAGAAAAAAATTACTTAGAGAAACACTTTTAACTTCCATCTATAGATTTTGGTCCCAGTATTGGATATTTGAAATAAAATTAATGGTTTTGTGTAAATTTATCAGCTTAATGATAAGTATCAGATGTTCTACAGATATAATTTCATATGAGTTTAAAATTAATGTTATACCTTTACTGAAAACATGAACAAATATATGCTATTTGCAGAGTTTCAATTTAGGAGTTTTTTCATGTATGTTTGCTTGGTGGAGGGGAATTGCAGAAGTGAGGTTTTTGGCCTTTTTAATACTAAACTTTAAGCGTCAGAAGGCAGAATTTACAAAATGGGTAATTTAACATATTACTTAAATATTAACATAAAGTGACTGAATTCCACCTTTTATTAAGAGTAACACCATTTCCCATTATGGAGCTTGCATTCAGTTTCATATATCAGTGTGAAACCAGACATTTCCCATTCCAAATGTGGTGAATATCATCATGATTTTGACTTTAAGCTGTTTATCTCTTCCTTCTAAAAAAAATTAAATGGATTGTTTGAACTATATTAAACATTACTAAGTCTATTGCTACATTAATTTTTCTCAGTGTTCATGTAGAAAGAAAGAAAGAGAGAAAAAAAAAAGAAAGAATGTCACACTGAAAGCTTGAAAGCTGACAGACTTCAACTATTTTATCTGAACCAGGTTGACTGCAATGGTGATTCGACTTCACACTCTGAAATAGTTGTAGATGTTAACAAGGTCAAGGCATTTTGTAGTTTTAGTTTTCAAGACAGTGGATCAACAAATTAGGCTGCATAAGGCAGCAGAAATGTCCCAGCATTTGTTACATATGATGGATTTTTCTATTTTAAGTGTGTACTACGTGAAGTTGCTCCACTTCAAGTGCTTTTTTGACAAATGACATCCATAATTCTCCATAGCCATTGTCAAGTTCAGTTTCATCAGGATGTTACTGCACTTTGGAAGATTCCTGATACTTAACTCATTCTGCAGTGCCAAAACATTGAAAGACTGAAATCTAACTTTGCCAAATGTTGTTTCAGGTAGGCAGTTGAGTTTCTTAGGACAATTACTTGTCAGAGGAAACTTAAATTGTTACCAAGGCTACATCCCACCACAGATAAGAAACATTACATTCTCTTACACTTTTGTAGTCAAGTGAAGACTTTTCCTACTTATGTTTTAATATGTTTAGCTGTTAAGATAATTTTTCCGGGAGAACACCAACCTGTCTTTGGGTAGATAAGGTAAAAATGAGGTTCAGCCTGATTAATGACTTCACTGTGAACAGACAAGCTCTTACAGTTTGATTTCTTGTCACCTGCCAATATGACAATTGTTGACAAGAAAGCAGTTTGCTTCACACCTACTCAAACTCATGAAGACAAACTAAGAAGAATAGTTATGTCAAGAATGCTAAAAGAGAGGTAACCAGAAAATTGTATCCCACTTGTTAAAAAGAATCACCATATTGCTTAAGGGCTTTAGGAAACCAAACTGACTTTGGGTATATAGATTCTAATTGCAATCAGATCAAAGCTCCTTGATGATACTTAGCAATTAAAGGATTCAAATAAACAGGAGGGCTAATTCCCTGATGATCAGTGAGAATACTTCCATTAATGTGTGACATAGAGTATAGAGTAGAAACTGAAATTGTGATGGCTGTCTACTTATCTGCTGTTATCTCTACCAAATGCCCAGATAAATGATGATATTGAGTACTTGCACAGATTACAAGCATATGCATTACAGTGCAGGATAGCAGTTTAGAACTACAATTTAACACATCTTATTCATCTGAAAATTATGTGTTTTCCTGATAACAAAGTGTCCCAACAATCCTAAATATTTTCCCAATAAATGTTATTCTACAACAACATTCTATTCTATTCTATTCTATTCTATTCTATTCTATTCTATTCTATTCTATTCTATTCTATTCTATTCTATTCTATTCTATTCTATTCTATTCTATTCTATTCATTAACTTTTCTTATGAAATATTCAGGCTTGGTCACTGTTTATTTTTGAATGGATACAATTGTTTCATGGAAAGCTTCAACAAGTGCTGGGACAAAACTGTAACTATGAGAACTCTTCTGGTGGCCAAAATTGCATTTTGAAGTTAAAGTTGTCTAGGTTTGAAGCTACTCTTATGCAAAAAATGCATGAAATATATACACATACTCTTCTTCAGTTTTAGACTTTTTTGTTGTTGTTGCTGATTCTTAAGGTCACAAATGACATATCTGCTATCCTACTGTCTTGGTAGATTATCTGAAGTTTATAAACTCAATTTGAGTCACATATACTGTTAAAATTATATTTTCAACATGCAATACATGATCTCATTTTTTTAAGAAGATTGTCAAAGTCTTATTTTTATCAGAAAGAGACGTTTTATATATAGGCAGTGAAGAACACTCTGCCTTCAAGACAACAGGGAGGTTGAATGCTTGAAAAAACATTGAAAAGATTGCTAACCTTTAAGGAGAATTTTGAAAATTCTTCTCTACAAACTTTCTGCAAAGTTACAAGGTTACATGTCTTCCAGCAATTCAAAGAACACCTGCTGATTTACTGCATGAATGGAGAATGCATACAAAGCAAAATGTTAAAAGTTAATGAATTGTCTTATCCTGAAAGATCATAATCATTACAAGACAAAGACAAAAAATAAACTGTAAAGATTTGGAATATATACATATTTGGAATATACACAGATTGGTATCACATATCTTAAAATACACATTTATGAAATTGTGAAAACCCAGAAGACTATGGAAATAGTTTCAGAGTAGTTCTATGTTTGTTTTCATTGCTCCTTGTTTCATTCCTCAGCAATAGGAAAGAATGGCAGGACAGCACTAAATTTTTCTCCCTCCTTCTGGTTCAAATCCCTGAAAATGTTTTGCTTTACACTATCAAATAGATTCATATCGCAGCTCTTGTCCTACAGACCATATTCTTCAGACTGAGCCAAGAAATAAAAAGGTTTGTTTTTGGAAGCCATCAGAAGAACCTTTTTATGTGCTTCTAACATTCTAAACACTCTGTAGCCACAGCTGATCAGCAGGTAAGGGGAACAATTATTCAATTGGAACAGACTACAAAAAAGTAAATAACTTTGTTCAGTAACCTAGGGAAATTATTTTACCTCTGCAATCAGCCTTGTTGAGGCTGTTCCTCAAGTTCTGTGTTCAGTTCTGGGCTTCTCTCTTCAAGAAAGACACTGATGTGCTGGACTGTACCCAGAGAAGGGCAGGGAGGTCGGTGAATTGTTGAAAGAGTATGTCCTGTGAGGGGCAGCTGAGGGAGGTGAGGCTGTTTAGACTGGAGAAAAGGAGGACTAGGGGAGACCTTATTACAGTCTACAATTCCAGAAAGGGGGCTGTAGCCAGGTGAGATTGGCTTCTTCTCCCTGGCAACCAGTGACAGGAAAAGAGGAAATGGCCTCCAGCATGCTGGAGGTTCAGGTTAGATGACAGGAAGAATTTCTTCACTGGAAGAGTTGTAAAGCATTGATATGGAATATCTAGGGAGGTGGTAGAGTCACCATGACTGGAAGTCTTCAACAAATAACCAAACATGACACCTGGTGCTTGAAGGGTAGGACTGCCTCTCAGTGTACCTAACACAAATGGACTGTAATATCCAAGCTCTGTCTTGTATATGTATGTAAAATTGCTCATCTCTTACTTTATAAACAGACCTGACTCTAATCAGTTTTCTCCCAGATAAAGAAAATGGAGATTAGGCATGTGTATCCTGAAAAATTGTTGGTCATTATTCCTGGTATTAATCTTAAACCACAGGTCATAACATTACTCGGCCTTATTGTCTAGCTAGATGTTTATCGACTGTATAATTACTCTTAGAATAAGATAAATTCTAATTTCTGTACAGTAAATCTGTCCAAAAACATATAGAGTTGTTGCATTGGTACTTCTGAGTAGAAGATGTCACTCAGTAATTAGCTGAAAATTGAAGTAGAAGCCTTAAGATGAGATATGGATCACTATTTGTGACTGGTTTTCACATGATTTGCAATCAAAAGTCATCTATACTGATGTAATAGACTTACTAGAACCTATACATGCATTTTCAATTTGGATATGAAATATTTACATAGAAAAGTCATCGGCAGTCAGAAAGACTAGAAACTGTTCTTAGCTTATGTGTTTGGAAACCTTTTGGCATGGCTGCATTACACTACAGATGCATCTTAGCTCAGAGTTCCTGTTGGACAGCTGCTGTTTAAAATCACTATGGTCAGCAGGTGTTAGCAGCCAAAATCCCCTCAGATTCCAAATAGGCTGAACATGCTTCTATTCCCTGAGACACAGAGGGAGTTGTTCCTGCCATTCGAGCTGTCACCTTCTATGCATTGTGCATTGACTATGATCAGACCTTAAAGGGAAAACCACAGGGAAACCAAAGCTCCTTGTTTAATTGCAGTGAATTGCTGTAGTTATTAACCTACACTTTTTCTTAGCCAGAGGTGAAAGGAAAGGAGCCTTCCTATCTGGAATTTAAAATTGTTAAAAGAGAGACAAGACAAGAGAACAGAATTTGAAAAGGAATTAATTTGGAAGATGACCTGGAGGTGTAGTGCAGGATGGGATCATAGGTTGTTAAAATTTTTACAATGGACAAATGTGACTACAAGAATATTTGACTTTAAGATTAAGGAGATTTTTAAGGTAAATAGGCTGAAAAGCTTTAGTGCTTCAAACTGCCAAATCAACTCATTTCTCTAATACAAGATTTTACAAATTATAAGTTAGATAGAGGTCAAGACAAATTCTATATTGAAGAGAGTAACATATCTTACCTTTCTGTTTTTTACAACCCACATATAATATAGAGGTAAAAGAGTAATGACTAAATGGAAAATAACTGGAAATGTTTATCCTTCTTTTTGTTCAGCGGGGTCAAAATCAGAATATCAAGTAGATCTATGGTACCTTTGAAATAAATAAATAACATTTTGTGAAGTACTATCAGAGTAATTTAAACCTAAAGCTTGTTAATCTACAGTGATTTTCATCTTCAAAGCACTACAAACACAACAAATTCCTAACTATTTCCCAAAGCTTGGAGTGTGCCCCATGAGAGGACTGATGAAATAGAGCAGCAAGCACAGAATGACCTCCAAATTGCTCTCTAGAGTCTCAGCTATCATTAGTCACAACAGAGTGTAGGTAACATTTTCAAAAATATCTCTGTGATTTAGGAGCTGCCAGGCTGCTAGGTGAAATCTGGCAAAATTTCTTCAGCATCTGAAGATGGCAACACCCCTTAGTGATCTGTTTTCTGCCTTAGTTTAGAGTTAATTACTCTAAAACAACCTCAGATGTTTCCTTCTGTACACATGAATCAAAATCATACATTTTTTTAAAACTTTTCAGACACAGGAATATATAGATGTGTGTCCTCAAGGCACCGGTGTACATTGGGTGACTAACTCTTGTTGTATCCCATCATTCTGTTCTAAGTTCTCAAAGGTGTTTTGGCATCTACTTTTGGGAAAAGAAAAGGAATTAGACTTAGGAACTTGGAGGAAATTATTGATTTTCAGAAGCTAAAATTCAGTATTTTAAAACTTTTCAAGCTTATGAATTAGAATCTTAGAAAACTGTTTCAAAATTTTCCCTAAATAAATATGCTTTCTAGGAAACTAGTACATGCTAAATAAATCCTTTTAGCATGAATGGGAATCTCAGAGCCTATACTGTTGCAGAGTCCAAAATTATAAATTGTCCTAAAAGCCACCAAGAACATTAGGATTTGAAAACTCTGGCTTTCTGATTCTTACAATCTGAGAAGCAAGTACGAGGGCTTGTCCTTATGCACCTGCCAAGGAGATGGGGAAATTCAGTGTCCATTTGATCAAATATAGAATAGTTTTAGGAATGGGAACTAAAGTAATGCTTCCTTTATGTTCCCTGCGTATGTCATTATACTTTCTTCCAAAGGGAGAATGAAAGTCAAGGCCAGGTCTAAAAGGAGAGTGCTATCAGCTCAATCCTTCCAAGCCTGAAGGAGAGGACATCTCAATTTTGCTGACACAGCACTGTCCTTGCTGAGAGTTCAATAAGAGAAGCATAGTTTAGGTTCCTCTCAGGGCTTAGATGATCTTTAAAAAACAGTTTAAAACCAGTATACTCCTATAGTGTTGGTGACCTTTTTTTTTGCACAGGGTATAATTTTAGATGTCTCTGAAATGTTCATGATACCAGCAAAGTGGAGTCTTATACAGTGTTAGACTTCTGTGCCTATTCTTGTCTTCAGTTCTTTTTAACTGTTTAATCTCTATTAAAGTATTTGACATTATGGTCATTAAGAAAGCATTTTAAAATGTTATCACATTGTTTTTTCTCTCAATATGTCCAAAAATCAAATAACTACCACTTAGAAGACATTTTCATTTAGAAGACAGAGACAAGACATGATGTGGACCTGGAGGCTTGCTGAATTGAATCAAGATGGGGCATGACTTTCCTGATAAAAAGCACTTTTTCAGGAGTTTTCTTACTAAAATTTGAGCTCCTGACATGGTTCTGAATACAGTGATGTTTTTTTTTGCAAACACATTTTGAAACATGAATGAAAAACCTCTAAGGATATACCATAAAAATGAACCCAAAGATGACATTATTACATGAAGCATTTGTTTCAGCTCTGTGTGTTACAAATACCTTATGGCAAAACAGAGAAGTTATGAAACTGTGTATAAGTGATAATCTCACCTGCTCAGAAATTGAAACAAGATTTTACAAAAAGGCTTGACTGGATTAAAATACCTGTGAATTTATTAATTCTAAAGCTCTATTTATTACATTTTTCATATTTGTTTTCTGAGTTTTGAATATTTAGCATATAAACATTATTTTCTCTAAAACTCAAGACCAATAAAAATATTTTTTATTTTGAAATTAAAACCAAGAGCCTCTTGAAATGTAATAATGTTGAAATCCACAGCTTTAGGAAAACCACCAAATATAAAAGCTTTAGTGCTTCAAACAGTTGCCTAGTTATAGGCAACACTGCTCTTGCACCATGAACTTACTACTCCTAATCATTTTATAGAAGTAAATAATGTACCTTACATTAAAAAAGCAGTTAAACATTTTATATACACTCACTTTCTTGATTCAAGTGCCTCACAGCAATTTTCTCCTTTAGAGCATCTCTCACATTTCTTTACAATTATCTGAGAGATTACTTAGAGCTTCTTTAACTTTCAATATCTACATTTCAATATTTCTTTTTTATCTTTCCTCTTAAAAACTTGAACAGCTTCTGCTCTTCAACAGCTTAGTGGCAGGAAAGAATAGGAAGTATCTATACATGTAGGAATTTTTAATCCTTTCCTGAAGATGAATATACAAATATATTCTGGAATTAAGTAATGGACTAAGACATTTTGCTTTCTTGATATATATTATGAATCAAAAGTCTTTGTACTTGACACTAGACATTAGTTCACTTGAGGAATTTCAAAACATCCTTAAAAAACTAAAAACAGCTGTCCTATCAACACACAGAGGCAGGCAAGGTAGATATGAAGAACTGGGAATTAGATATAAATCCATGCAATACTCTGCAGGAAGAGAGGAAAAATTCAATCCTTACCCTTGGGACATGTACTTGTGTTTTATATGCAGCTTGTCAGCAAAGTTTAATAGCTCATGATCATGCTAACTTGGCAACATGTCTTCTGGTCTGGAAATTATCCCATCCTTCAGGCTTAGAATACATCCAGAGCACACTCATTTCCACCTGGAAGTAACTGTGCAGCTGTACCTTACAGCTGAGATATGGGATACCAGGGCAGAAGGGAGATACTGCATTCCCTGGTTTGTCAGCAGCAGCTGTTTGGCTCACAGCAGTTGCCAGAAATCTAAAAGTTACTGTCAGTTTTCTCTCTGATTCTGTGTATCCTGTGGGGTTTTGACTGCTCAGGAAAATAAGATTCCCTTTAGCCTTGCTGTTCTTTGGTTTTACTACATACATAGATCCACAGAAAGGACCTTTTATTCCTGGGGCTGTTGTGGCCATCACATAGCCTGTAAGTATGTCTCCAAAACTGATGTTAATCCCTGAAGCCTTTTAGCAGTGTCATAGAACCAGTCTGGTGTATCAGGCTTCACTGAACCAGGGTTTTTCAATTTACAGTGAAAAGAAGTGAAAAACAGAATCGGTTACCAAGAGAATTCTATGTATTCTAAACAATAACCAAAACAAATTCACAATTTAATTAAAACAAAACAGGACAAGCATAGGCCAATCAGAAATTAATAATGTATCAAAAATCCAAAATGCAAAGTCTATTCCATGGAAAAAAAAAAAAAAAAGAGCTCTAAAATCTTTGCAAAAAGCTCTAAAAATGTGCATTTGAAGCAGTCAGATGCTACAATACAAGTACATATTGGAAATCATTTAGAAGGATATTCAATGTGTCAGTGTGGTGAGCCCATTAGTCAGCCTTAAGACCCAAATCAGCCTCACTTGAGACCTCCACTCACAACCACGGGACAAGAGCTGTGTTTAAACTCTGCCCCATGCACTTGCTCTCTCCCTGAGCTGTGGTGCTCTGGCTACAGGAACCTCAGAACTGGAGTTTGACCTATGGTTGGCTTGACTTGGTTCTGCCTGCTAAGTCCAATGCTCATAATCCTGTCTGGGACCTGTGGACTGTCCTCAGACTTGTCTCATCACTGTGCCATTGCTCTGTGACCTGGGCTTTGGGTCGAGTGACCATCTCAGGTTTTGTCCTGCTTCTCCTGGTTGGCTGCTATGAGATGAGGCTCTGGCTTCTGTCTCTCCTGGCCATGATATCCCCCTTGGTTTCAGCCCTTAGGGATGAGCTGGTCTCTGCTGTTCCCTGAGAGAACAGATGTCCGAGTACTAAATGGTGCCTCACAAACTTTGTCTTTCTTTCTTTCGTATAGTGACTCTTTAGTTTTTATACCATAATTAACTGTGATAAGTTAAGTAAATAAGAGGTGTGTTTAGCAAAATGGAAGGCTGAGTGCCTGAGATTTTGGCCTCTAGTAATAGGACTGAAAGTTATGTTTGTAAAGTTCTATAGAACCATGCCAGGACTGAATCCAGCCTTCTGCTGTTTCCCTGCAGGAAGCATTTCTGGTGTGTAAGTATTTCATGTGTACTCTTTATTTCAGCCAAGTTGAGGTGATGAAGTTAAAAGCATGCAGAGTTTGAACTGGTTCTTAGTTATTTGTCAACAGACATTCCTGAAAGTAAAATAAAAACTAAAATGCCTAAATCTATGAGTCATATGAGTGATCCCAAAGTAATGTGCTAAAAATGTCTCTAGGTATTGTGAAACAGGAAAAACAGCTATTTGCCTGGAGCAGGCTCCATGGTTTTCTTTTGTATACACTAGAAAAGCTAGAAGACACTTGAATTCCTGATCTGAGTCAGTACAAGAAAACTTTGGTAACTCTCAGAGGGTTTAAAGGGTTTTGATAGCTGAGTTTTTTGGTTGTGGTGGTTTTGTTATGTTGGTTTTTTGTTTTGGTTTTTGAGAAGTTGGGAGTTTTGTTGGTATTTTTTCATTTTTATGCTTTTTAGGTTTGAGATCTTAGAGTAATAACGTTGTAGAATAGGTGAACCATAACACTGAGTTCGTGTAAGGAACTTGGTATGGAAGAGAGTAGAAACCCCACACTGGCAGCTGTCTCATCTACCTCAAGGAACTGGATTTCAGTTTTGCAAGTACATTCAGGTGTGCTCTCTAATGCATGAACATGAAGAAATCCCTTTTGTTTCTTTTTACCATTGTTCTTTGCTCATTTTTATAACAGAAAATTCTGTTTCAGTTTGGGACAGCAAAGCTTTGTTCCCAATTTTGATACTGATGGCTATGAAATTCGAGAAGAGTAAAATGCACTCTTTCTTGAAGTTCATGTCTAACTTCTACTGAGTCTAGGAATTTATCCTTTCATAAACATTTTCTAAGAATTAAATTAGGAGAATCCAATAGATGTAAAAAAGTTGTAAACTTATTTTCTTACTTCATCTTTTCATGCTTTGCACAGGGTCTCTTGCCTCCTGGCTATCTGAACCAAGGAGAGCAGTAAGAAAAAAAGAGATGTGTTTGGGGATCTGCAGTGAAGAAACTGAAGAACCCTAATGAAAGCTGAAAAAGAAACAAAACTAAAAAATCTTTTCCATGTTTTTCTGTTGCATCCAGGATTTCTAAGACCTAACCCATTGCCCTAGTGGCTTAAATCATGATTTCTGAAATCTAAAGGCTGAAAAACTTGTTACGAGTAATTTTTTTGTGCTTTGGGCTCTGTTCTTTAAAAATATGGATTTGAATTTAAAAAAATAATCAATAGAAAATATAGTAGTTGTTTTTCCTCAGCTGTATAAAAGGATTCTGCCATTTGAAGATATGAAGATGTAAAGATTAAACTGCCTTTGGAAGGGAAGACTGTAGATAAACTCTGAAAGTTCAATCAAATTTTTGCTAAATATTTATACTTAGTATTTTGACATATTTATGATTTAAATCTATTTTAAAACTACTGATATTTGCATATATTAACTTTTTAAGCTTCGTTGTAAAGAAGCAGCAGAGTCAGAGGAGATTTCTTGATATTTTCCTAGTTATTCCATTAATAGTTTCTTGTGTGAAGACTACCAATTGTATCCTTAAATTTAAGGTTCACAAGCAAAACCATAATTCATTAAATTGGTGTAATTAAAAATAAGGAGTCTACTATTTTAATTCTCATGCCTTACTGTAAAGTGAACTGTCCAAAATAATAGTGGCCTCTCTGAGGGTGAGGAAATGTTAGATGACTAATCTTTAAAGTGAGATGAATTAATTTATTGCACAGAAATAGTTTTATAGCACATCTTGATAATCACTTTATTTTGGAGCTTGTACAGGCAGCAGTGTGAATCAGGTCTTTGACCTGCAGGAATCACCAGGTGATGGTGCAGTCTTTTTACTCTTCTTGCTCTGTCTATCTTACTGATTATTCAGTTCACCCGTGATGTTACTGAGTTGGACTGTGTATAGCTGCTGTACATGAAGTATCTTAGGTAAACCAATTTAGCTCCTTCTATCTATGATTGTAATGTGCTGTAGAATTTGCTGGGTTTACTGCACTGGACTCAGCTTTGGAGTGTTCATTAACTGGTTTTTTTTGTGTGCTAGTGGCATCTGCATACAATTTTTACCCCTACAGAAAATAGCTCTAGCACGATATGGATCTTTGAAGTCTAGAAAGCCAGGGGTGCTGTATTTCCAGTAAATAGTGCCAGACCCTTGACTGAAGGGATGCAAGCCACATCTTATCTAGTACTCTTCATTATGTCCCAGGAAAGAATTAAGCAAACTTTGAGGCCAGAAAAATGTGTTAAATCAGGGATTTTTCTTAAGCATTTCATATTTCCAGCTATCCTTGCCCCATGAGCCAGTATTAAATCAGTAGCTGGAGTGCTGACTGACATTTCTATGGTTGCATGCTAAAAAAGAGCCTTTCATTTGTAATATAATAATGTAATATTTTATATAATTGACATAATATTCCATCTATAATGGACATTTATCATAACTATTGTTTCAATATCTTGTTTTATAACAGTCCAATGCAAGATACAGTAATATATAGTGATTAAATTTTTGAAATGTTAAATCAGGAATGTAGACCATGTATACTTTTAGTTATCCATTTAGTTATACACTTAAATATCAGCTGTTTCAGTGAGTGACTGCTCAGTAGGTGACTAAGAATATCTAGAAGGAGAGTATCATGGCTAAACATCAGACTGCTGTTTAATTTTAAGGTCTTTTTGGAGAAAATTCATAAACATTTTGCTTAAGATGAAAACCTTTTTTCTCTCATCAGGAGTTTGTTTTTTTCTTCGTTTTTATCCTAAGTACCCACCAATAACAACATTACTTGGAAATACATTTTTTTTCTCCTACTAACAGAAAAATGAAGTCTAAAAATATGGGCTTAGCTTAATATATAAGGTATGAGGAAAAATTTCAGTTGCAAATAGCAGCCTGAAAAATGTCTGTTGACAGCAGTATGATTTGATTCCTAAAAATGCTACTTTTAAACATTTTCATTGCAGGAATGTTATCACTTATGTCCAGTATTGCTATGCTTGAAGTAGAAACGTGTTTCTGTTAATGTTCCTGGAATCTGAATTTCATGGAATAGTGGTAGCAGAGGTAGTAGTTCTTTTTATGGCAAAAAAAGATCACATTACATGTGTGAAGTCAATTTCATGTTCATATTTACATTTTCATCTTAATAGTCTTAATTAGGAATAGCCTCTTCAGCAAAAAACAGCCAAACAAAAAAGGCAGCCAACCCATAAACAATTAAAACTCCCAAATCCTTGTGGGCTGAGATGAAGACAAAGGAGTAGGTGAAAGGTTGGGGATGCAAAGGCAAACACAGCTTTTGCCAACTGAGATGGTGACTGAGCAGTAATCATCCTGGAAAACAAAAGTCCCTCCACTTTGCCCTTTAACTGAGGTTTTGATGCTGTTCACGTTCCATGATATGGAATATCCCTTTAGCTGATTTTAGTCATCTGTCTTGGCAGAGCCCCTCAACTTCTGGCCCACCTGCAGCTTAATTCTGGGAGGCCACAGTGAGAGGAAAAAAAAAGCCTTGATGCTGTACAAGCATTATTCAATAACAAACAAAATACTATTGCACTATCAATACTGGTTTAGCTATAAATCCAAAATACAGCACCAGATGGGCTGTTATGAAGAAAGCTAGCAGCTTTCCACGCAGACACAGTACAACTTGTAATGGTGGAAATCACTTTAACTGAGCTGTAATTGTGATTGGCAGTTGAGTAGAGGAAAAGATGGAAAAATATTTTTTATTTCTTGTTACACTGTATTTTCACAAGGTTCTACGGAGTTCTGCTAGAGCTATTTGAATATATTCATTTTCATCTGCTTTTGTTTCTACATTATTTCTGATTTCTCAGAAAGATTTTACTTTGTGGGGATCTTTTAGTGAACATAGCAAAAAAATAACAATAAAAACAGTCATCAATCTCTCAAAAAACTTTGAATTGAGAGTTAAGAAGGAATTCAGGAAGGAAAAATAAATCCTATGAAACGTTGTTTTCATACACTCAAATAAAACAAAGTAGTTGGACAATCAATGTAATTGTAATACCTTGGCAGAGTTCTCAGCACTAAAAATGTGTATTATCTGCAACCCATTTTTCTGTAAATGAAATTACTATCAGGAAATTGATAGCTAGTCTGAAAAAAAGAAATAAAATTTTGAATCTTCAGTACCAGGTTGTCCTTGAGAAACTGATGAAAAATATTTGCCAAGAGTTAAACGCAAAAAAGAGTACATGATCTAATTGACATTAAAACATTATAATGACAAATTATTTTAAGGGGTCAGATAACTGAAAATAGTCTCACTTGAAAGATGTTTTTACTATCATAACCTTTATGCATTCTCAAGTCCATTTTTTTCGACAAAATTCATCAGTGTCTCACCTTTTAAAGAATGAAAACCTAATTTCAAAATTCTCTTTTTAAAACATAAAATCACAGGTGACGTTTTAAGATACTTTCAAGAACTAGATATTCAAATAGAAGATCACCAGAATCAATGCATACAAAAAACTACTCTGTCAGAGGACAAAACAGATTTTAGGGCGTGTATTGTGATCATAATGATCATTATTATGACTGATGTAAGTCATGTAACAGCTCAACTTAGGTATTGTTGGGTAACTTCAGTGATATCAGGTGAAATTATTAGGCATAAAATACAGATACATTGAGTTATAAGCAGAGAATAAATATTGAGTTATATGTGGAAAAAGTTCACCAAATGTGTTAATTTGCCCAAGATAAATAAACACGCATTTGTTTTTCATTCAAATTACTAATCTCTAATATTAGGCCACACACATCATAAATTCCCATTACTCTTAATGCACTACTTTAAATACATATTAACTTTCTGATCTGCAAAACACTAGTGAGATGAAGCATTTGAATACAGCTCAGTGGAAATCAAGTTGCAAGTTTTCTTTCTTTGGTTTTCTCTCTGTCTTTTGTTTAAAAAAAAAAACACAAGCTTAAAGGTTAGGTGTTTTCTGTTCTCACTAGAGTTACATTATGTGATTCTTACCATTCAGAATTAATATTAAGTAAATATTTTTTTAAGGACTACAATTATTTTGTGTGTGGATATTTTTCCCATTGTTCAAGATCTCCAGAAAAATAATGTCAGTTAACATTAGCAGTGGACAGACCTATTTATTGAATATTGATTACATTTTTATCACGATTGTATAGTTTGTGAGCCCTTCAGGCTTTTATTTGAAGCATTTTGTTTTTAGTGATTCTTGTTTCATTTTCTCTTGTGTTCTAACAATAAAATGACAAAGGTAAATACAGCAAAAAGATAAATAAAGTTAAAAACCATGATAAATCACTATTATTTGAGCATTTTGCTAGATTGGCATGTTAATCATAGAATGGGTAAGACTGGAAGAGACCACAGTGGGTGGTCAGGTCCAAACTTCTTGCTCAAGCAGAGCCATTCTGGGGAACGCATTGCACAGGGTTGTGTCCAGACAGTTCTTGACTATCTCCAGTGAGGGAGGCTCTACAACCTCACTGGGCAACCTGTTAATGTGCAGTCACCTACACAATAAAGAAGTTTTTTCTCATGTTCAGATGGAACTTCCTGTGCATCAGGTTCTGCTTATTGCTTCTTATTGCTTGGCATCACTGAGAAGAGCCTGGTCCATCCTCTTGACAGTTTCTTTTCAGTTATTTGTGAGCATTGATAAGATTCCATCTCAATCATGTCTTCTCTAATTTGAACAGGCCCAGTTTCCTCAGCCTACACTCAAGAGATGCTCCCATTCCCTAATCATCTTTGTAGCCTTACACTGGATTTGGTCCTGGAGTTCCATGTGTCTCTTGTACTGGACAGCCCAAAACTGGACATAACACTCCAGGTGCCACCTCATCAGGGCTGAGTAGAGGAGTAGGACCAAATCACTCAACTTCCTGGCAGTGTTCTTCCTAATGCACCCCAGGACACTGTTTTCCTTCTCTGCCACAGGGACACACTCCTGGCTCCTGGGCAGCTTGTGTCCACCAGGTCCCCCAGACCCTTCTCTTCAGGGCTGTGTTCCAGCAGCTCAGCCCCCAGCCTGTACTGGGTTGTGGGGTTATTTTTCCCAGGGTACAGGAGCCTGCATTTGCCTTCCTTGAAATTCAGACAATTCTTGTCTGTCCACCTCTCCAATCTGCCAAGACCCTCCTGAAGGATGGCACAGCATTCTGGAGTATCAGCCAGTCCTCCCAGGTTTGTAACCTCAGCAGACAAACTGCAGAGGCATCTGCTCCTTCATCGAAGCCATTGATGAATCAGTCAAAAAATTCTGGACATAGTAATATGTGTACTCACAGTTACTGTACTTAGGCAGTGGACTCCATTTGAATGACACTGTGGTGGTTTTTGGGAAAAACAATTATAAACATCATGGCTGTCATCAGAGAGCTGCATGAGGATACCCTTTAGGAATTTGATTTTTTTGGAGGTATTAGTCAGCAAGGCCTATAGGACACCCTTTCACTTCATCTGTAATATTGTGGTTATTTTCTGATGGCTTACATACACTTACGTGATTTGCATGCCCCTACTCTGTCCGCTACCATATGTATACAATGCTAACAAACACATAAAATTACAGTGGATACAAGGCTATACTGAATTAATCTTAACCAAAAATGTGACAGGGTGTCTTATGATGTTATGTTGTAATTCCTCCCTTTTTTTCTTTTGTATGTCAGTATTCCTTTATATTTTCCAACATTTCAATCCTCTACACTGAAGATAAAGGTCTTTACCAAATGTGTTCTCTTAATGTTGAAATACTTATCAATGTCCTTGGCAAATTCGACTGGCTAGCACAGGCATTGTAAAATTCTCAATGCTAGTGATGGTTATGATAGTAATTTAGATGAGTGAAAATATGCATGGTAAATCTTGCTTAGGATTTTTCTTTCCAATGTCTTTAAGTCACATCTTCTGTTGATATATGTACTTCAAAAAATAAACTTTTCTATGTACATATTATTTCAGCAATTCTACTAAAGATAGTGACATCCTAACAAATACAAAAAAAAAAGTCATCCTAATTTTTTCTACAATTAAGTAATCTACACTTCCGTTTCCTAAAATAAATCTAATTCTTTTTTGAAAATTAGAAAAGCTTACAGAATGAAACTTCATTTTCCAGTAAATCATTTACTTTCGTTCTCAGTATAAAAAACACTTGAGGTGAAAACTATAGATTTTTAACTGAATTCAAAATATTTTCTAGAAGTAGGTAATTGGTTTACTGAGGCTCCTTTCAAAAAGTCTTACAGCTTACTATATAGCCTCAAAAGCATGAAGAATGCAACTACTTTATTTTTATTCTGTGTTTTTTTGAGTAATGCAGGCTGTTCCTTCACATATATGGAATAACGCACCTAACTTTTCATAGAAAACAGAATGGAAAATACTGAAACTAATTGAAAAAAGATTAAACAGCTGTGGTGTCTCCTTTCTATATACATCCCTCTATAGTCTATATACAGTAAGCAGAAAAATGATGCTGAAAATAGTTATGTTCCCAGTGTGTTAGGCTGTACTATTGATAAGAGAAAGGGAGATGTAGCAGTGTTTTTAACATAATATAGATCACAAGTGCTGTAAATTATGCACACATGGAATATTTCCTGCTGATTTGGTTAATAAAGTTGCATATAAATTCATATATATATCTCCGTATACAGAGACGATACTTTCCAAAAAAAGAGATGGAATTAGTTTATCTTAAATTATAAATTTAAACTAGTAGACTAAAATGTCTTCTGGTGAAAATAGGAATTAAGGAATTAGAGATGAACTGCTTTCTATAGTTGCAATAACCTTGTTAAATACAAAATACACTAACCACTGGAAGAAGCAGGTAAAAGACAAGATTGTGATACTTCAGAAGAATAAAGCTTTAATTTTAATTATCTTTAAAGATCTAAAATGTACAAAATTTTATCCACAGCCTGATTCATAGAATTATTGGGTGTCAGATGGAGAATTATTGCAGGTCTGGTTGGATGTTCTGCTTTTATCCCTGTGTTACTGCTGCTGGAACTTCTGTGTACATTGGCAAAGCAGATCATGTATTTAAGGAATATATTCCCTACTTATATTTAAAGTATACAACATTGTACCAGGAGCTGTTGTCTATGCGGTGAGAAAAAGCAGTATTGTTGTGACTTGAAGGGGTAGATCTTAAAGACCAAACTTTAAAGCTGAATACACCTGGATCAGCCTTGTCTGCTCCCTCTGTTTAGACCAGAAGGACTCCAGAAGGATTTGTTCTGTAAGACCATTCCACTGTGCCTCTCCAAATGTTTTCTCAGCATTCATGTCTCTTTGAAAGACTTCAGAAATTTGGTCAATTATAAAGAAACAGTATGAAATCCAGTTAGGATTTTGTTGTTAGTGTAAGAGAGCTACAGAATTTGAAAGGGTAGCTAATAAGTATATTGAGTTAGTTGTTAGGATTCAAGCGTTTAAAGCTTACTTTGTAGGTGCAGTTTGCTGGGCACTGCTTATACTTTCTTATGAAGCAATTTACAACAGTTTTTAATACACTTCCTTTTGCTTTCTAAAAGAGGTAATACAATAAATTTTTATAAAAAATATAATAATAAAAATAAAATACAATAAAAATACATTTTTATGTTGACTCCCATTCACAGACCTGTTAGACACTGGTGTCATACCAAAAAAAACACCAAATAACTAAAATAATCCATATTATTTATAATTTCTTTGTTTTATTTTTTGCAGCTTCCTTTCCTGACAATAATGTTTTATAGGCTATTTCTTTTTAATTCATTGTAATTTTTTCCAGGTTAATGTGTATTGCAAACAAAAAAACAAAATCATCTGGATTCAACGCGTATATGTAGAATGCAGTATCTGTAGATCTAGTTCACTGAATTCCCCCCGTTTGTTGAGTGGCTGTAATAAGAGACTGTTAGTTCCTGGTTTTAGCATCCTCTGCCAGCTTGTTTAAACACTTATCAAAACCTGGATGATGCAATGCATAGACAACTGCCTGCTCAACTATACTTATCTCTGGGTACATAAAAAAAGGGATTAGGGCCACAGGCAGCTTTATTATTGCATTGCTTCTGGGGTTGCAGCTGGCTTCATATTACTGCCCTTCTCACATTCATTTTGGCTAATCTAGAGGTACATCCTCACTCCTGTTATAAATTTTTCTGGTACGGTGGTTTTGGAGAGGATTTTTGCTCGTTGTGGATATTTCCTTTACTTTTCCTTTAAAAAGCAAGAAAAAGGAAATGTTTTATTTAAAGGAGAAACTAATCTCTGCACCATTGTGAAAATATGTTGAAGTCAATGGCAAAGAACTATGACCTTCTGACAGTGGCTGTACTTAACACCTTTTGCTCAATCATAACTTTTTTTCACTGTGTAATGCTTTTGCTCTATGTAGCTGTTCTGCTAGGTTGTGGTGGAGTATGCCTCAGCCAGCTTTGAGAACAGTAGGCTAAATCTCACTACAGATGGAGTCTGGTGGAGAGCTATTAATCAAATAGCCAATTAGCCATCTCTCATGATAGCAGGCTTCATCACCATGTGATACAGCACATACCAGCTGTATTATACAGGACTGATCATCTTTTGGGAAAAGTTGCACACAGCCACTGGAGTCTTAACACCCAACCTTCCTCCACACATGACATCTTACCATCCATCTTTCTGCTGCGATGAATTTAGTAGAATCATTTGTCTTAGAAAGTTTCATCCATTTGAAATTAAAATTTAAGATAATATGGAACATATCATGTTAAACAGAAAATAAAGAATAGAATTGTTTGGGATTTTTTTATAACAAACTGGAAAGAGAATTTCTGCCAAATTTTATAAATATAAATTTTACAAGTCCTTCCTTAGAAATACTTGGGTTTGTTTTTTGTTGTTTTTTTTTTTAAAACAACAACAGCATCCACATAAAGAAAACAAAGCATCATATGGCATCATATGGGCAGCAGTTCAGTGGGTAAAAAAAAGAAAAAAAAACAACAAACTTGGAGACATGAAGATTAAAATAAGAGGGACATGTGGAGAGAATAAAATAAGGCTTTATTACTATGACTAAGATAAGAGAAAATTTAACCAGCAGCCAAGGACAGAACCATACTTGCCTGTTTCACCTTCGGAGAAACTGTGGTAACAAGACCAAAGAGGTCTGCTGTAATTATTCTACTTGAGGGAAGTAGCTCTAAGTTCTGCCTTGGGCTTCATAAGATCTGTCTCCCAAAGGCAGTGCAAGAGATGCTGAAAAGCAGCAACACTTCTCTGTGAACTCTTTGCCCAAAAGTCATGTTTAGCTTTCTTTTGTGTTTGCTGCCTGCATCCCTCAGTTTGTTGAAAGACTAGGTCTTGTTTCACGAGGAAAGATGGGAAATTAAGATGTTTCACTGAGGCTATAAAAATGAACAAATTGTATCCTATCAGACTGTGGCCTTCTTATTTTTTAACCTTGTTGCAGAATGGGGTGCCCCCCACAATTTCAGCATGAGTTCTTTCTGAAGGATACCTTCCTGCAGGGTACAGACTGCTCTAGAGTGGGTGCCTCGCAAGCTCACAATTCCTGCCAGAATACTACTTCAGGCATGGGTTCCTCTCCATGGGCTGCAGTTCCTGCTAGAAAACCTGTTCATGTGTGGGTGCCTCTCCAAGGGCTGAAGTTCCTGCCAGGAGTCTGCACTTGTAAGGGATTTCCACGGTCTGCAGCTTCCCTCAGGCATAGCCTTTTGCTTCATGGTTATCCTTCACAGGCTGCCCTTGGACCTCTGCTACTCAACAGATCTTCAAGGGCTGCAGGGGAATCAGCTCTGGTGCCTGGAACATCCTCCTCCTCCTCCTCCTCCTCTTTACCCTTCACTGACCTGTGTGTCTACAGGGCTGTTTCTCACATTTTCACTCCTTTAAATCACAGCTGCTCTATAGTGCTGTTTCTTTTTCTTAAATATGTTTACCAGAGGCACCACTACTAACACTAACTAATGTTGGGCTCAGCTTTGTCTAGATGGATTTGAAGCTGCATGAAACCATCTGACATGGGGGCATCTTGTGGTGTCTTCTTACAGAAGCCACTCCTGCTGCTCATCTGCTATCAAAACCTTGTGCATAAACCTGGTCCTTAAGCAAATGATGTCATAGAGACATATTATCAATTTAAGGGTAAATTTCACAAGCTCTTCCAAAGAAAAGAGAGACATAGGATTTTATCGCAATACAGGCCTGGTTTGACTATGAGAACCTTGTGTGAAAGAAATAATGTCCTGACCCAAAGCCAAATTGACCCATTAACTGTGTTTCTGATGAATGCAAAATATATTGATAGAAATCAGTCCATTGATTTTTCACTACCTCAGATAATATTTTTTTCATTTCAAAGAATTGCCCAACATTTAAAAAAAAAAAAAAAATCACATTACTAGGCACCACTGAAAGGGGAAGCAAGCAAAAAAAAAAAAAAAAAAAAAAAAAAAAA
>VZTB01017548.1:5253-27400 GCA_013397245.1 Thryothorus ludovicianus | reverse complement strand
TGTTCTATTTGAAAAATACAAAGAAAAGGAACATAGGACCTGTGGGTGGAAACAGGGGCTGGGAAGAAGTATAAGAAAAAGAAGAATCTCAGAAACAAAAAAAAATTACGTGGAAGAAAAGGCCAAGTTTAAATATTTGGGCTAAGGAAAAGTCAGTAAAGTATCATTATTCCAGATTTCTTAAAAAATTGTACTTAAATTTAGTTTCATAAAACTGAAAAATCTACTTCCTTGCAATCTGCTTTTATTCTACCCTGATATTTTGTACAATAGAACACATTTCAACCCACATTTTGGTAAGTATGCCAGGTGCAGAGCTCACAAGTTCTAGTTTCATCACTTCTTTTTCTCTGTTGTATGCAGGTCTTCCTTTTAACAACAGAGGAGAGAGAAACACTATTTATTCAAAGCGAGTTTGAAATGTGATTGACTCACAAAAGTTACAGTCCCTTAAAGTTCCTAAAACCCCATTGTTTCTCAAGTGTTTAAATGTTTAGCAGTCAAAAGGAAGATCACAGAACCACAGAATGATAAAGGTTGAAAGGGTCCACTGGAGATGACCTAGTCCAACACCCCTGCTAAAGCAGGTTCACCTGGAGCAGGTTGTGCAAGGTTGGATCCAGATGAATCTCCAGAGGAGACTCCACAACCCCATCCGGGAAGCCTTTTCCAGTATTCTGTCACTCTCAAAGAAAGGTTATTTCCTCATATTTGAGATGTCAGCCTGAAGCTTCTTGGATCCCCCCAGGAAGACTAGAGTGACATCGGCTTTCCTCCAGTCCTAAGGCACATCTCTTATTTTGCATGAACTTTCAAAGATGATGGATTTGTGCATGACTTGCTTGTCTGAATGGTCTCTAACCTAATCCTCCTCAAACAAGGGAAAGTCTTCCTTTCTCCAGACTTTCTTCTGTTGCCACCAGACTCTAGTATTCCTGAAGACTGGCCTTAACAGATTAAACTGAAGAAGGCATTCAGTAACTCCTCTTTCTCTGTGTCCTCTGTCACCAGGGCATTCTCCTTACTCAGCTGTGGATCCACCTTTTTATGATGTTGATGTAATTGAAAAAGCCCTTCTTTTTATGCTTGAAATCCTTTGCCAAATTTAATTCCAAGTGGACCTTAGCCTTCCTATTTGCATCCCCGCATATTCTGACAATGTTCTTTTAAAGGTGCTCTGTCCCTTTTTCCATAAACCTTCTTCCATCTGAGTTTTGCCAGAAGCTCTTCACTCAGCATGCAGGTCTCCTGCCTCCTCTTACTGAGAAGGATGCACCACTCTTGATCTTGGAGGAAGTGACTCTTAGATATTAATCAACTCTTTTAGACCCTTTCCTAACTTTCCCATCTCTGACCTATCAGATTCCTCCAAAGAGGTCTTTGAAGAGGCCAAAGTCAGCTGCCCTGAAGTCCAGGATCATAACCCTATATTTTGTCATTCTTCCTCCACATGAGATCCTGAAGCACACAATCTCATGGTCACTTCAAGCCAATGATGTCCTCAACCAGTCCTTTGTTAATATAGGTCCAGCAATATAATTCTACTTGTTGGCTTCATCATCATCTGTATCAAAACATTATCATTGGTGCTCTTCAGGATGTTCCTGGAATGTGGGTGCCTAGCTGTATTGTCTTTCCAAAAGATATTCGTTCCCAGATATTAGAACCAGGGCCTGGAATTCTGAGACTTCTTTCAAATGTCTATAGAAGGCTTCATTGACTTCCTCTTCCTCCTCAGGTGGCCCATAGTATCCACACACAACTGTGTCACCCATGTTAGCCTGCTCATTAATTCTTACCTGTAAACTCTCAGCTCATTCTTCACACTTAGGCAGATCTTGATGAATTCCAGTTACTTACGCAAAGAGCTACTCCACCACCTCGCCTGGATTCAAGTCTTGGTTAGACTACCCCAACTAATAAACAGTTATGATCACCTGATAAAAATCTGACAGTGGCTGGTGCAAATTCAACATATGTAGTGTAAAAATCTTGACATAAAGGTTTCTTTAAAAAAGAAAAACAACAGCTTTTTTTTTTCTGTTTTTATAATAACATTTTTAAAATAATATATTTATTTGTATGTTTAATGCTTTTATTAGGATCACTGTATATGAATCAGCTCAGTTTGCAATTTTTTGCTCCTAAAATCAGAGTCAAGACCACTGCTTTCTTTACAAGAGTAATGACTTGCCTTTTAATAAAGACTCCCAAGGATCAATCATAAAGACCAAGCTATTTATTTTATCTGGTAATTTTCTTACTCATATTCAACTAGCTAGCATTCTTGTATAAAGGCAAAAGTTTGGAATTATGTCTTTACTTTTTCTTCTAGATTTTTAAAATATTTTCTTTTATTTTACCCCTTCAGACTGTTTACATGATTCCCTATCCTGATCTAGATATAGATAATTAATATCACCAATCACCTAAGAGGTCAAATACAAAATATTTCCTACGTTTTATGCTCATTTTTTCCCCAAAAGAAAAAGAAATGTAAATGCATTTTAGTTGTATATAGGTTAGTGTTTGGAAATCCAAGATAACCTTTGAAGTAGATCAGACATGAATCAATTGCTATATATTTTCTTTCCTGAAGTGATAAAAAACATTTAACCACGCTCTTCTTTTAGCAATTGTTCCTATCTGAGTGTAATCTGTCTCTAACTGGCACCAGAGATGAAAAAAAACAAAACCAAAAAACAAACCTCAGGATGGTGTGATAAAGTAATTTGATTTTATTGGAGGACCTATCATTATACTGTGACAAAGTTAGTCCTATTCCTGGTGACATGGATAAGAATTTTTGAAGATCTTTTCTTTAGACAGTGTTTTTGCAGTCTCCAATATGTTCATGGAAAAGTTTCTTTTGTTAAGGAGGTCCAAGCTAGCATGGCTGGTGCATGGGCCTTGATAGCAGATGAAAGATGGCAGAACAAAAGAGAGTAGAAGCTGATTACAGTGGCAGCAAAAGCAATGACATTTTAAGTAATTATACTACTGAGCTGTCAAAAGACAAAATGTGTGACAGAGAATCTCTGCTAATCTTGGCACACTGAACGACAGCCACAATGTTCCAATTTAGGAGATGAGAATTCAGCAGTTTTTTTCCTAAAAATTAGGTAAAGAAATAGTGATGATCTAATACATAGAGCTTTCCAAGAAACAAACATTTTTGTACATAAATATGGATAAAATAAACTAAATCCAGAAACTACCTAATGACTTTGTCGTTTGTTATTGAAAAAATATCATCACAGTAAAATCCAGCTTCTCATTTATAATGTTTGAACTATTGTGGAGCTCTTTCGCACAAGACTCTGTATGTGACCAATAAAATATAGAAATTGAAGAGACAATTAAAGATGTCTCTTCTGTGGATGCAATTGGAAACTTTTTCTCTCAGTGAAAATCTCATACAAGAGGGATTTGCATAAAAACCACACAGAAAAGATTTAAAATCCACAAAGCAATTATATCAGGTTTAAATCTTGTGACTGGTCTAAATTTATTTTCTTTTTAATTCCCCATTAAAGTCATGTGTGAAATCCATAGCTCAGATCCTCCCTGAGAATGTGCAGTTATGCACTTTTTCTCCAGCTGCAGCTGGACCCCACATCACAGGACCCTGACACAGATTTGACAAACTGTTTAACTTTTCTACTGACACCTGATGGGATGCACTTCTCTCAGAGGGGAAAAAGAGTTCTAGCACAGAAGTTAGTGGGCCTCCTTGTCAGAGCTTTAAACAAGCTTGGAAGGAAAAAGAGGGGGGCGAAACCAGACTCACCAGTGATGAGTAATGGAGTGGTGTGCCAAGGCTTGAGGAAAGGAGCTCTAATGGGATTTCTCAACTTGCTTTGAGATGTCTTGGCTACAATGTACCACACCTGAAACATTTCTACCCTAATGCAGCCAGCAGGAGGAGAAAAGAAGAGAGCTCAAGGCTTTGGTCCAGTCCCAGAGGTTTGACATCTCTGGCATAAGTGAAATTGGTGGGATGAGTCCTGTGGCTGGAGTCCCCTGTTGGATGGTTACAGGCTTCTCAGAAGGGATAGGCAGGGCAGAAGAGGCAGGGATTGGCACTGTATGTGATGGAAGGGTTAGAATGTATGGAGCTCACAGCTGGCAGCAGCAAAGTTGAGGATCTTTGGATAAAAATCAAGGGGCAAACAAATCTTGTGGATGTCATCATGGAAGTCTACTATAGACCTCCCAGCAAGGACAATGATGCTGATAAATTATTTTTTGAGGAACTAAGGGATGCTTCCAAGTCAATTGATCTTGTTCATATGGGAGATTTCAGTTAATCAGAAATTAACTTGGAAGCATTACACAACTGGTACAACCCAAGTCAGAAGAGTCCTAAAAAATCTGACATGAAAAGGTAACCCATCCAGCTGATCAAGGGAGGAGTGGGGCAGTAGATGTCATCTTTCTGGATTTCATTAAAGCTTTCAATACTCATAGCGATCCTTCTGGACAAAATGTCCAACCGCAGCTGGATAAGCACACCATGGGATGGGTGAGGAACTGGCTCATGGATGGGGCACAAATGGCTACAGTGAATGGGATGACATCAAATGGTGACCTGTCACCAGAGGGGTTCTGCAGGGCTCCATCCTTGTCCCTGTGCTCTTCAACATCTTTGTAAATGACAGAAATGGAACCAGGACTGGAAGGGATACTAAGCAAGTTTGCAGACAATACAAAATTGGAAGAAGCTGTTGAATCCTTCAAAGGCAAGGAGGGCCTGCAGAAAGGCCTCAACAAATGAGGAGGCTGGGTAATCACCAGCTGAAGTCCAGCAAAAGAAAGGGATGGATTCTGCACCTGGGGCAGGGCTACCCTGGATGTACAGTCTGGGCAATGAGAAGCTGGAAGGTAGCACCATGGAAAGGCAATTGGGGATGCTGGTCAGTGGAAAGTTGATCACGAGCCAGCAGTGTCCTGGCACTGGGAGAGCCAACTGTGTCATAGGGGACATCATCAGCTGGCTTGTGCTTTTGCAAGATGGGATTGGACAGGATGCTAGTTTATCTCATCTAGACTCCCTTTCTCATAAAAGATTGCACCAGATTATCCTCTGAGGTCCCTTCCAATCTGAGTTGTTCTATATTGCTATGATTCTAACCTAATGTACACATTCTATACAGTAGAACTGTATGGATGCAAAAAGTCAATGGCAGACTTGTTGCACCAGAGAAGAGATGCTCCTAGCACTTTTGGGTAAATCACTTCATGTTTATCCCATCACTCATTGGAGAATACTTCTTCCATATCCTTCACTATGCAATCTATTAATAATTTTCTTTCATTTTGTATCTACCATATATCTCATATATAACAGATAATCTTTAAATATTGCTCTGAGGCCATGGTGAATACTCTTCAGTGTGCCCTGAAGGAAGAATCTTTCCAAAGGTTGTAAAATATTGCTTTTAATTTCACCAAATATACCAGGGTTTTGTACTGTCAGACTTAAAAAGAGAATACAATTCCCTTTATCCGTAGCTTTCAGTATTTGGGTTTTTTTTCTAGTATATATGGTCTTGTTTCATCTAAAGCAAACAGCCTTAGTTTTTGGTTATATTATGTCTTCATCTTCTAGGAATGTCTATATTTGATATATATTTATACATAAAATATATCATTTATAAATATATCCATTTATTCTTGTTCATCACCAAGTAACAGGCAATTGGAGGGCATAGCACATTTAGTTATAAGGAAGGCAGCTGAAATACATCATAAGTCCTTATTTTTTTCTGTTGACTATGAAGAAGAATAAGTTGACTAGCTCAGAAACAGAGGATCAGAAATTGAATGGATTCATTTTGCTGCTTCAGCAAAATACACGACAGATTACTTGTGTTTGGTAAGGATTTTGTATTCTCAGCCAGTACTTCAATACTCTGGTGTGTAATACTTTGTGACACGTTAAAGGACAATGGATTGGATGTTGTTGCTCCTGTAGTACATGCTGGTGTTTTGCTACCCTTTGACTCTTTAATGGATCAACCAAGAATTGCAGTAAGCCACTAAAATAAAGTGGAAGAAGGACTAATCTGATGCCTATGTGTAATAATTTATATATGACTGCAGAAGAACTAATAGTGTCTCTGTAATGGAGAAGGTTAGTTGAACAACAAGAAGCAAATGTGAAGATGTGTGGTAATGACTTAGCAGGAGTTGATTTCAGAAAGATGGGGTTTGAGTTGTTTGGAGGTTTTTTTAACAACTCTCTCAATTATGAAAAAACAGAAGAAAAGATTCTTCACTGAGATAAAGTGAAATTAAGTGAAATATGACATTGAATTTAACAGAAAATTCATGTTGAATACCTTCTCATGTAGGTTTAAGTTTTCTTTTCCTCTTTCTGATAAGATTATCCCAGAAAGACTGCACCAATCAAATAGTGTTGTTCTTACCCTACCAAAGTCAGTATATTAGACTAACAGAAATAGTTCACAGAAAGTATAATTGGATATTTTGTAATTTCCAGAGTATGCACATCTAAGCAGCACCTTTTATCAAGGAAGCTTGTGATTTCAGAGTGTGTTGCTTTTGTGCAAGGGTCTTTTTGGATTGTTTGGGGTTTTTTGTTTTTTTTTTTTCTTTGAGAATCAGGGTACATATGGCTTCCACCAAATATATATTATTCCAATTAGAGACTAGTCAAAATTTCAATAAGAGATGTTGAATGTCAATGAATTTCTTCCTACATAATGCACAGGAGCATTATGTATAATAATAAATAAAAATAAATAAACTAATAAAAGAATTAGTCATCTCAGTGAATACTCATTGAGGTTGGTAAAAACCTTCCAGATACTTAATTAATATTTCTAGAATAATGCATGGAATAAGAAAAAAAGAAGCAGAAAGGCAGGAGACAGCCTTCAATATAGGCATTAAAATGAGATAGTATCTTTAAAAATATATTTAGATATCAGAAACTTGGGCTATCTAAATTGTAGATACTTAAGTGGAGGCAGATCACTACATTTCCTATTCTCAATGAAGCCAGCTATATATTACAAAAGGGAGAAAGGTACCTGTCTTCCTGTTCTTATATTTTTTATTTGTGAAATGTGGTTAGGTTACACTCCCCAATGGGTGTTTTTTCCTAGCTCTTCTGCAAACATGCAATGTCAATATAGATTTTTATATATTTTCCATTCATTCCCCCATCTCTGCACTGCAGGTCCAGATACATTCCTTAAATATCAGGAATGAATTTAAGTAGACACGGAAAAGTATGGAAAATGTATGTGAAACAACAAAGAGAGAGACCTCTAAGGATCAACAACAAGACAAGAAATGAGGTGATTTATTTACTTTCCTGCTGAGGAGGCAGCTACGGTGTTTTGATTAGTCCAAAAGCTCATAAAATATTTTTGACATTTTGTAAAGTTTGAGGATGCTGATGAAGCAGCAATAAAGTACTAGGGGAGTATAGCACTAAAACTGTAGTACTAGGGGTAGAGTTGAAAGTACAGCTGGGAATATTAAGCACTCTACCTCTTCAGATCTCCCTGCAGAAAACTTGAAATCTCTCAAAAAGCACAAGATACTAGAAATGGAGTCACATTCCATATTGATAAACCCTTAATTTCATTTTTGCTTCAAAGAAAAAGCATGAGTCAACAAGAGAAGAACTTTGAGCTACATAAAAATGTTATCTGTATTAATGGGGCAAGGCCAGCAAAATGAAAGCTGGAAGTGCTGATAAATAGAAGGTAGTTTAAATTATGCTGATGTGTCTATTCCATTTTCTCAGCAGACCTTGAGCAGCATAATTAGATTGTTTTTTCACTCTGCATCCGAAGGGCATTCATTCCTTGTATCCCTATCCTTTTTACAGCAAGTGTCCGGGAGTGGTATCCTGCAATATTAACACTGTCACTGGAAAATGAATCCTTAGTGTGCTTTCAGCTGGAGTACAACTTCTTTCACCTAAAACTAGCAAAGATACCCATACAGTCATAAGTATCTGAACTATGCATTCTCTGAAATATGGACAGAGGTCTCAGCTTACCTTGAACAGATATAGGGACATATCTTTAATTTAAATTTAATTTTCTCTGCCTTACCTTCCTTTGCCTATTCTAAAGTTTGACTTATAGATTACCTAACTTTCATCTGCCATTGAGTGGAAGAACATGAAGAGCCCAAGCAAGTCTGTGTGCTCTCTTACTGTCACTCAGTTGTGAAACTCCTCTTGAAACAAAGAAAGGAAATAATATTGGAAAATAATAGGATTTTTTTAAGGTGTTTGAAAGTCTTCTTGGAGGATAATTTGGGATGAGTTTTGGGGAGTCACGGTGGTTTGTTTCAATGTATTTTCCATGTTGTCCTCAACTGACACTCCATAAGGGTTCAAGCTTCCCTCTGGTCTCAAGTTGAACTCCAAGGATGCTTTTGACTTGAGTTTAAGACATCTCAACTTTAGTGACTTAGCTTGTAGGTTTCTGTACAAGAGTTGTTTTATAGACTCAAGCTAATGACAGAAGTCTGAGAATGTCTGTTAGTTGATTACAACTGGTGCTGCTTGAGAGGCCCTAGAGTACCTGAGATATCTATGTGGCAGGTATTCTATGGGTCAAAGGGAGAGACACTCTTGAGTATGACTTGAGTGACACTGGCCAATCAAGAAAGTTATATTCTGATATTGCGCCTATATTAGGTGACTACGTTTTGAACGCTCTTCTGGAAGTCAACCTTTGTGGAAGTTCAGTCATTTCATGTGCTCCACTCATTGGATTAACTAGATGCTTAGAATCATGCCTATAGCCTGAACACATTGTAATACAGATTTCCTTAGATTGAACTGAATTGTCTATTGTGATGTGGAACAGTTTTGTAATACTGACAAAAATTTGAGCTTGATTACTATATTATTGATTACTAAAATATGAGCTTGATTACTATAAAATCTACTAAAGTTTACACAGAGAAATCTGATTAATTTATTAAATTTAACTTAAATTTCTGCATCTCCCACTGGATTGACAAGTTAAAATATGAGCATTAAAAATCTGGGATTACTTTTTCCATAGATGAGATATTGGAATGCAAGTTGGATGTAAAATCCAAGAAATAATGGGCTAAAGTGTTAACATTCCTTTCATATTTTTCCATAACCAGTATGATCAGGTATTGCCTATATTGATATGGAAATTTTCTGTTTCTCTTCAAAAACTCAGTTTCAGGAAATAAAGTATTAATCATATTGGGGAATAATGATAATTCACACTTACTGAGGACTAGAATTATGAAGAGTGATACCATTTTATTATGGCGTGAATAGAAATATTTGACTGGTACTCCTTTATAAATGCCATATGCTGAGAAAAACACTGCCTTCTGCAATTAAAGACAGGAGTCTTCAAATGAGAAAACTCTCAATTTGCAGAGACCTTACTCCTAACCAGAAAAAAGTCACATGACTTTCATTGATGCTTGATGCTCAAAATTACAAATGATCTGCTGTCCAACAATAATATACTTATCACAAAAAAAATTAAAAGTTATAAAAATATTATTTTCATTATATTGCTAAGAAGCTTGGTTTGAGTATCAACATAAAGAAAAAGAAGTCCTGTTCTGCAAATGATCTGGAAGAAAACTTTTCAAGACCAGTATCAATATTATCAATAAAGAACTGATCTCTGTAGATCTCTCCTACTATGGTGCCCTCTGCCTCAAGACTCTGTGGTGGATGAGAACACAGCAAGGAAGAATTTGAGAAGACTACAATATCCAAATGAGGATTCAACTCAAAACAAAACTAAACTCTTTGTTGTTATATTAAGCATCTCTATTAATCTCAAGGACATTTTCTTTCATGCACTTCTGGGCATATATTTTCAGGGTCAGGTCCTAGACCCTGAGACCTTAAAGCACTCTTCTACACCATATAACGAAAGGTAGGCTAGCTAATACAGCTTTGGGCATCTTTATATTTTGATAAAAGATGGCCCACAGCTATTGTTATGGCTTGTTGAAATATGGTGTATGGGTGATAGGCAAGATGATGAAATGTTACAAACACCCACAAGACATATCTTTAGCTGTCACATTAATTCTGCCAAAGAGGAACTTGTAAAAAGAGATGATCTGCTATAGTGAGGATTAAAAGCTGCAAAAACACAAGAAGAATACAAGTGGGTTACCAAGACACAAGACACCTGTGTCCACAGCAAAAAGCTAATTTCCAAGAGAAGTCATGGATGTCGAGTACTTTTAAACCAAGCTGATGAGAAGCTATCATAGCCTAAGAAGTACTTACATCAACAGCACAAAATTTAGAATTTAGGCCTCTGGCTCAACTTGAAAACTGAACTCTTAAGTTGGTCATAGAAGATTTATAGCAATGTGAAATCATATTAAGGAAGAGATATATGGGGGTTTTGTTGAGATTTATCTCAAGACAATGTAGCTTAACGTACCTCCATTTAAGCAAATTTTTAATGTGAACCAAGTTATGAAGAGAAAAACCTGCTATGGAACTTGTAATTGTTATTTCAGCTGTCATTTAAAATGTTATCAATGTAATTTTTAAAATTTTTTATATTGTTAAAATTTTTAAATTTGTCCAGCATCGTAAGGTATGTAATATGAAGTAAGTTTATAAGATTGTCCACTGGTGTATTTGCATATAACAATGTGAATCTTTTTCATCTTGACCATACCATCAGTCTTTCTGAAAACATCAGTAAGTACGTGTGGATTTAGGAGCTTTCAGGGCAATGGCAGTTAAGCTGCATTCACTTTCACCTAAACCAGGTACAGTGTACTCCTCCAGTACTAAAACATTTCAACACCTCATATAAAGGCAAGAATAGAGGAGGAATATTTCGTACCAACAGGTAAGATAAAAATATACTTTGAGAAACATATTTTTCTGAATACTGGAGATATTAAATGCAAGTATTGAGTGGAGCAAGAGCTCTTACAAAATGGTAGTATATGATCATCTAATTGAGGCAAATTGGGTGGCATAAAAAGCATAAATTGATAGGATTAATTTGCAGTTGCCCAGGTGAACTTTTTTTTCTCTAGCTTTTAAGGGTTTGATTTTGAAATGTTATTATGGCTTGCAAGTATCTTAAGTGTGAAAATTTATGCAGGTGATATATCTGATACTAACATTTTCTGTCTCTGCTTATGTGCAGACATTATCCACATGATATCCCAAAATTCAGTGTAAAGGAAGAATCCTGTTTGATTCTATACTAGATTTTCATAAAACTTCTTCCAAAATCCAGGCACATTAGAAAAACATTTAGGATTTACCAAGCTCGTGCACCAGTTATTTTATCTTTTCTCAATTAAAATTGATTACCATCTTCCTGGGAACAGGAAACCCTTGATTCTATCTCTTATTTCCCAAGAGTCTGCAGTGCCTCCAGCAACAAATAGTGTGTATACAGCTGGTTATATGGTATCAGAAGTGACAACACTGAGATACAAAGAATAAACACTGAGAACTAAGAATAAGGAAATATGCTGAAATAGCTTTTATGCCTTACACAGAAAAAAAAAATCAAAAAGAGAAAAGCTTTTTATGCTGTAGTGTAACAGCTGAGTATGTCACTAGCTCCAGTTAAAATATCTTGGAACTTTCTACAGCTGATTTGTTACTTATTCATAGATTTTTTTTTTTTTTTTTTTTTTGAGAGGTACCCAGTGCTCTGAAATATGGCTCTGATTGTTGCCCTGCTGTTACAATGGATAAGCAGGGAGCAGACATACTATGCTGGTTTGATAAGAGCTGCTTTGTCAATCTATTTACATCAGTAACAGTTATTCATACAGAGCTGGAGCTGCAACACCTGGCTATCTCACCACTGAACACTGCAGCACCAGAGCATTATTGTTTAGGGGATTGTCACAGCCTTGAGTTATGCATCCAGGCTCTCTAGACAATGCCTGAGGCAGCTTAAATCAATGTTGCAGTCATTTGTATGAGTGCAACTTATGAAAAGAGACAGAAGTTACTTTAGAGTAGCTTCAATACAAACAAGGGTGTAGATATCAAGACTCTACAGTCTGAGATCATTACTGCATTTTACATTAAAAAAAAACTTAAAAAAAAACCTAGATAAAATGAATAAATAATGTTATGACCACATATTTGATCCAACATTTCCCTTGTCATGAAGTGGCCTCATTTCTGGGCCATGGAGTCATACTCCCATTTTCTTATTCACTCAACCTCTCCCTTTCGAAATTTGCTTTCTGCAGTATTGCTATGCATAGAAGGATAACCACTTTTTCCTTTATAGCTTGCAACCAGCCACTCTGCTGAGGCATGAGAGAGATATGGGTCAGTTCCCTTCATGAAGAGGTTTTTCACCTCCTTGACAAACACTGTAACAACCAAGTAACTGAATCAATTATATATGGTGAGAGCCTGCCAGACTCCTCTAGCTAGCTGAGCCTGATAACATTGCCAAATTACTGAATTTGCTAAAGCACCTGAGCCAAGAAAAGAGTTATTAATTTTAATAATAAAATTTTAAAACTATTTTTAAAATGTACAGGTATCTACTATTTTTTATATTATTATTTAAACCATTCAAATCTTGATACAAAATGGAAAAAATAATTTCCCAATAAGAATAATTTAGGGAAATAAAAGTCTTCTTTTTAGCAAGCTCTTCATAATCTACTATAAATTTGCTTAATCTAATCCTGTGGACTGTTCCTCTCTCACATTGCCAAATAGGATTTATGAACTCTCCTCATGCAAAAATATGAAATTGCTAAAAAGTAGGAAAGACAGTTATCAAGTTGACTATGTGCTTGCATGGGTCTGGTCCTATAATTTTTTCTCTGAATCTAGGCCTCTGAAAAGGGAAAATTGTGGTATATTTTCAATAGCCAGACAAAGGAGTAAAGAGCCTGTGCACTGCACCTCATATTAGTCATGTTTCAGTTCTCCAGACAAGAATAACAGAAGCCTCAGGGCACTGCTTATGCTCTTTGTGCAGAGGTTCATGCCAGCGTGTGCAGGCTGTTGTAGGAGCATAATCTTGCAGTTAGCTGGCTTGTCCCAGGGTACCCTCCCTGCAAAACAAACGGGAACAAACAGGAACAATTTGCATCCTGCAGTACACAGCAGTTGGATGCCCCATGGCCAGGGCAAAGCTACAGTCAAGCCCAAGTCAAACAATTCCATGTAGGGAATATTCTTTATAGTTCTGACAAAAACGATAATCATAGAATATCCAGAGTTGGAAGGGACCCACAAGAATCCTCAAACAACTCCTGGTCTTGCACAAGACAATACTAAGGAACACCTTCATATTTGGCCTGAGGCCAAAAGGGACTGGACCCCCTCTTACAAGGGTAGACTGTGAGATCTGGGCCTCTCTACTCAGAGGAACTTCAGACTTGAGAATGAAAGATTAAGAGGGAAACTCATCAATGTTTGTAAGTGTCTGAAGAAAGAGTGTCAAGAGGATGGAGCCAGATTTTTCTCAGTGGTGCTGAGAAATAGGACAAGAGGCAATACCCAGAAATTGAAGTTTCTCCATGATTATGAAGTAAAATTTCTTTATTGTGGGGCTGATCATGCACTGTAACATATTGCTCAGAGAGATTGTGGAGTCTCCCCCACTGGAGATATTCAAGAACCATCTGGACACAGTCTTATGCAATGTGCACTGAGATGAACCATCTCGAACAGGGAGGCTGGACCAGATGAATTCACACTCTTCCAACCTTACCCATTCTGTCACTCTGTGATTAGTCAGTTCTTTGCATGTTCTCAGATGAATCCCATCAGGTCCCATGGACCTGGGATCCAACTGGAGCATCAGATCCAGCCCAGCTTCAGAGTTAACTGGGACTTTGTCATTCTCACAGCCATAATACTCAAGCACAGGACACTGGAATCCCCTTAACCTATAGAGAGAGAATAGAAGACAGAGGCAAACAAACATCTCTGCCTTGCCTATGTCCTGTCTTCTGGACCTGTGTGTGCCATCTGTTCAGTGTTAACCTCCAGCAACTTAATGTCCCCCATAAGGTCAAGAGCATTTGTTTTGGAAGTGTCTTTTAATTCCTTGAGGAATAATACATTGGATTCATTGGCCTGGCTGGAAGGTCTATGGTAGATTTCCATGATAATCAGCACTATTTATTTGCCCCTTAATCCTTACTCAAGGGCCCTTAACCATGCCTTTTCCAACTGTAAGCTCCATATGCCCTTCTGGTACATACACCACCACACCCGTGCCTCACCGACCTGCCATCCAACATGGCACTTCAATCACAGGACTCAGCCTGATGCCTTCTGGTCACTGATCTGGAGCAGAGACTAGACAGAGCAAGAGGATAAAGTAGATATTTATTAAAAGGTTTCACTTATGCCAATGTTGTCATCTCTGGTACTAGGACAAAACTTCAAGCTCCTCTTATTTGTTCCTCATGCTGCATGTGTTGGTGTAGAAACATTTTAGATACGATTCATTTTAGCTGACACATTGTGTAGCAGATTGAGGGATTCCAGTAGGGCTCATTTCTTCAAGTTTTTGCATTCCACCCCATTGCTTATCATAGTCAAGTCTGATTTTTTCCCTTTGTCTCTTCCAGGCTGGTTTAAAGCTCAATCAACAAGTTCTGCTAGCTCTTCTGGCAAAGCCCTTTTCCCCCTCTGAGAAAGGTGCATCCCATGAGGCAACAGTTGACTTGGTGGAGTACAGACCAACCCATGGCCAAAAACCCCACCATTTTTCCAGTGTCATTTGATGGCTTGTGTTGGTCAGAGGACTCTGCCTGTTGCTTTCAATACTCTTCCTTGCTACTGGACAGACTGAGGAAATCATTACCTGTACTCCTGTTTCTTCAACCAATCATCCCAAGGCTTTGAAATCTCTTCTGCCCTCAGACTTCTATTTGTTTTCTCATCAACAGCGGATAATAATGAGAGGGCTGTAACAGACTGGACAGTTATCTAGTACTGACCCTCAACTGAGTCCCTGACAGACACCAGAATTCCCATCTGAATTTTGGGCCCTCTGTTTCCTTGAGAAGGGAGTCATCTATGATAACTACCCTTCTTTTTCTCTTAACAGAGGTCATAGGGTAGGGAGTAGACTGTGTTGCCCTTTGTGGTCCCTCTATTCCCAAAGCACCTTTGTTCACCTCTCAGGTAAAACTGTTTGTGTCAAAATTGTATTAGATTTAGAGCCTTGTATCTGTTGCAAAAATTCCAATTCTACTTGTCATTGTCAAGTTTTCAGGAAAGGAGGAGCCTTCCTTCTGATATGAGCACTGATAATCTTCTACCTTTCATGTTCAAGAGATCCTTGCTTAACTACTTGACAGGGTTCAGAATTCATCTGCATCTCCACTACAGTGGAGGATTGATAATCCTGAGATTGTAGCATCTATGAAAATTACTTATGAATTGCTCGTTCTCTTGAATACTGCACAGCCTGTTCACTTCCTCCTGTAATTCCTTCATACAGCTTGTTGAGAGTTGCACACTTTTTGCTAAAGACATGATTTCATGTTCCAACCTCAAAGAAAGTCATCAAATTCTCTTGTTAACCTGAGACCTGGTGAGCCAATTTACCAGCAGAAGGTCTGGCTAGCTGGAGCCCTCTGACATGCCTGGTGCAATATCTCAAGCAGCTGTGGGGAAACAAGCTCTGCAACATGTCAAGGTCATACCTGAAAGAACAGGTGAGACAGGGGAGGAAAAAATCTCTTTGTGACCTCCTTCACCGACTATTGTGTTTGCTCACTGCCTCTACTGGTGGATAAAAGAGTGTTGAGGTCATTGACAGACAGCCTGATGAAAATAGAATATAACTTATAGCGTCTATAAAAAAACTAAGCTTTTTTTCTTAAAGTCACTTTGTAAAATCGGGCTAAGATCACTCAAGGGTACAAAAATAAGCATGAAAAGGTGTTGTGGATGTATTACTTGCCACCAGCTACCAGCTCGATGGACCTATATTGGCAGAAAATATCAAACAGTATGACCTTTATCAAGATCCATTTTGTTCTGTTTTTTAATCTAAAAGATTATACTTCAGAATCAAATTTGAAATCATCATTTAATTATATGCCTGTTTCATTTACTATCAAACAGACACATGCAAGCTACAGAGTATTTTGTCCATCTGCTATAGTCATAAGTACTTTCAGCAAAAATGGCCATTGATTTTCTCGTTCACAAAATTCCTTGTCTGTTTGTTTGACCTTCTTTTAAAGCTGTCCTGGTTTTAGTTTTATTCTAGTGCGTTCTAGTGAGAGAAAAAAATGTAACATAAACTCAATATCATTAAAAAAAAAAACAACAAACATATATGTAGTTGCTCTGATAGCTGCAGAAAGGTGTTGGGGTTTGTTTTTTTTTTTCCCAGCAGACCAATTAGGTGTGTAGAAAAACAGGACCTGAAAAAATAATCTTTCAGTAAAATTGTAAGAAATAATTTCAAATTCCATGCTACTGGTTGAAGCAAAAGATGTGGCCCTGCTGCTATTAAATAAAATTTAAATAATATCCTTTGTTTACGACAAAAATAATATTTTGTGAGTTTATTCAAGCAAAATATTGACTAATGCAATGAATTAGTGTGTGCTGAAGAGGCAATTACCAGCTGAAAAAGGAATAAAGAAAGGACATGGCCAATTAGTCAGGAATTCAGCGCAGGTGGCTGCCCTTGTTTGGGTTAAGTAAGCAGTCTCCAGAGGTGATGACATTTCATGAACTGTGAAAGAAACCTTATCAAAGAGATGAAACATAAATCCCTTGTATGATCTGAAGTCGAACTATGACTTGACAGAAGAGTTCAAGCTACAACTTTCAAATGGCAAAACAAACAGACAGGACATCTTTTTAAAATAATATTAGGAGAATAAACTCACTTTGTTGTGATTTGGAGAGTTTTTGCCAAGATGAATTTTTCATACTCTCTGAAATTTCATTTGCTTTCTTTTTCTCTTTTCTAAGAGTAAAAGTCATATGGAAACAAGTGTAGGAAACTCCATGGGGGAATCTTTCCTGTTTGGTTTCTGATGAATTTGAATAAATTTGCCCAGCAGTTTTATGCAGAGCATGTAGAAGAAAGAATTAATCATGGAGAACTTTCTAAGTTCAAGTTGTTGAATACTTTGCCACACCATGCTGATAATATTGAGTTTTCATTAGGTTTTACAGGATGCAACTCAGACAGAATTAAATCAAATAAAGATAGGTTGACCTCCTACTGCTCACACTGGCCTTCACTTTTGTTTCTGAACAGTAGGAGAAAATCCATCATAAGCATTCCCTTTTGCAATGCTCTGTTTTACTATTTCTTCTGTGCAACTGCTATAGGAACAGAGAAGAACTCCCATGCCAAAACCAGAGTGAAAGCACTTAAAATTATCTGTGGGAAACCTGATGAAAATTTACAACCACCACAAGCTGGTCACACAGATTTGCATGTTTACACAGCAGAAAAAGTATACAGAGCTCATACTTCTAAGTTTATCAGCCCAGGATGTGGTCCCAGAAAAAAACAAGAACTTCTATATCTGCTGTGCAGGTAGGCAAATGAAAGTTTGTGTGCAAAAGTCAAAGGAAATAGTTATGATAGCAGTCACACTAGTTCTTCATAACTTATAACACTTTTCATCCAAGGGTCTTTACTTTGCTCTAGAAATCTATTAACCATTAAAGCACAGATTTTGGAAGAAAACATACATTTTCTTTTTTTTAAATTATCTATTATAAAAGGCAAAATCTGAACTGATCTCCATTATTTAGACATTCAGATGTGATTTATTTTATTAAATCTAATTTTTCAGCTTACCTCACCTTTCCTGTCATTCCCACTTTTGAAACTCAGTGTGTTTTTCAATTTAATAATGATGCAAAATTAGATGTGTAAAGCTCCTAGGCAAATTGCATTGCAGTTTTTCATAAAGGCACATAAATTTCTTCCCTGATAACAGTTTTGTTGTAGTCTCCCTAAAGTTTTCAAAGCTTAACTAGCATTTTATTATATAAATCCATGCTAGTTCATATATTGCCCAATTGCTATATTGCCCCAAGAAGACCTCTTGATGAGTCAAATATCTATATAATTAAAGTTAATACTTATTGGTTGGTTTGCTGATCACTCACTATGTGGTATTATACTGAATATTAAATATTCAGTGAGGAAATATTGTCACATAAACACTGGGTCTGGTGAGATTCTAGGTCAATAAACATACAGAATCCACTCCTTTCCCCATGCTGTCCACACTGTAAGCTGTGTGGGATTATGGCACTTAAATACTTAAAGGCCAGAGTCCATGTATAATTCTTACTTGTGAGGTGCGCAGTGTTTTTGTTTTAGCTTGAGAATCCAGCCAGTGTTTACTCTCTAGGTTGTTTCCTAAGCTTTGTCTACAAAAAGTGGAGAACTCATGATATTGTTGCAGCAGTTTTTTTTCCACTTTGCTCCTTCCATTTCTTCTTCATCATTCCATCTGCTCTCATGTCAGAGAATTCTTTTAACAATTGCTGGCATAGCTCCTTTGTTCCTCTAAGAGCATCAGGAGATACAGCTCATCATCAACCTGAGGTGTCAGTGCTGTACTGGCAAGCACTGAGACATCTTTCTCCTTCAGTCTTGGAGAGGATGGACAAGGACAGGCAGTGTACCAGTCACCAAGCATTTCAGGGGGTGCTGAGTTCTTTCACACACTTACAGGAGCCACTACTGTCTGCACCTACTCAATCCTTCCACTGTTTTATAGCTCTTGTCCTCTTCTTGGTTTAGAGTCAGCAAAAGAAGAGTAAACATTGGTTCCTTCAAGGACTTCTTTTTGAGTGTCTCAAAAAGTGATCCAGGATTCCTGAAGATTTTTCCATTAGAAATGAAAAGGCTCTGACTAAGACTTTATTGGCATGGTATCACACTTCAAAAGATGTCAAAAACTTTTCATATTACATGAGTATTATGCTAGCACAAGGCTATTAAGAACAAGATACATGTCATAAAGAAGTAAAGAAGGAGTTCATAACACACATTTCAAATTTTTCTTTCTATAAATCATCAACTATAATTAATGAATTTGTAATTCACATAGCTATAGTACTATTAGATATAATTCAGTTACTACAAGTATTCTCTACAGAATTATTTGTTATTAAAAACATTAGATGTATATTTTTTTTCTTGAAAAATCTTTATAACATCCCTCTCTCAAAGGAAAATAAAATAATAAATTATTGTATTACAGAAATCAAATGTATTCAAATTTTCTTGTGATGGCCAGCATAAATCTATTTTAACTCAACATATGAATTCAAATATGCAAATCACTCACAGGCACAAACACTGAGCAATTGATACTAATTGCTCAAGCACTTATCCTAATAGGTTCTTGGAATTATAATGAAGGAAATGTAGTACTTTAAATACTATGAGTGACATCTCTGAAATTAAGTTTCTGTCAAAAGGTTTATGAAGTAGTAGGCATATGCTCATTTGCTGTGAACACAGGATAGAGAGGAATGCTTTTAAGATTCGATTACAAAGTCAATGACTACAACAAATTCAATAGATGCTGTGTCAGTACAGAACTCCCAACACAGAGATTCCAAAACAAATTCCTTTTTTCAAACTAAACTGTTTTCAAACTTAACCCTTTCTTACAAAATTAGCTTTTCTAATCTTAGTCAAAGTGACTATTTTCAGAAATTTTCCAGTAAGAAAATCATAGCTTAGATTATCACTTAGTGCCTGCATGCTCTCCCTCTGTCCTCCAAAAGAACAAGGTAAAGTATTAAATGAAAGGATAACAATATTTTGAATGGGAAGCCATAGTTTAGTTACAGTCAAAACACACTGATTATTTCTGTGTCTGCTTTTACCAAACTTATTTTTTCATGATTTTGGAACAGAAGCAATTTGTGCCTTAATACATTACTAGATAGAACCATTCAAATATAGAGAAATAATAAAGGAAGAGAAATAAAAACTCTCAAGAGTACTTAAAACATTTTACTTGAATGTATGATGAAGGAAAGTATTCACAAAACATGCTTGCACAGCCACAATCGAAAGGATTAGATATGTCCTAGCAATCTAGACATAAGTTTGCATGCACTAAGGTGACAAGTCTCTCTACAGAAACCTGCATCATTAGACACCCTGCGCTGAGGTAATTCTTCTGCTTTACAGACCACTACCTTTTTCTTGAGTTAATGTATTTGTTCTGGTTTAGGGCAAATTTGGGAGAGAAAAAAACAAACTTCTGGATGGAGCTAACCCAGGTCAGGTAACCAACAAAAAGCACAACATTTATATAAAATACAAAAATTACTGGTCACTTTAAAGGAATTAGGCTGTGTAAAGATGATGTAAACATTTCATACCTAGTAGCCTTAAATAACACTTGTCATCCTCTAAGGTATTTCAAAGATCCTCTTTCTTAGCCATGCAACATATTGTCTATCCCGGAAGGCTTTATGTTTTTACTGTACTTCTAAGTCCTTCCTAGGCCTCATCTACCTCAAAGGATCTATAAATGCATTAAAACCCAATAAATCTATGAAGAATTTCAGACTTGCTTTCACCAATATCTGAAATAACTTCCTTCCTTTGCTCCTCAGCAATGATTTCTCTGCTTCAGTGTTCTCTAATATACTGTCATAGACTGCAAGATCCTGAGAGCTCTTAAGCAGTAGGAAAGATATCTCCAGCATAGGTGGGGTGCCAGATAGTTTCTTATTAGGTTACACTGGTCACAGCAATGCACCAGCTTTTCAAGAGCATATCTGAGTAAGAAGAGCTACCAGCCTTCAGCAGGAGAGTAAAGCATACGCAATTTTATGAGGACCACATCTCACTCTAGCATCAGCTAACATGGATCACCCATTTCTGGCTATGGAATAGCCTTCATAGACCTCTGCAAGAAGCAAGTTGTTAGTTGTGGGCATGTCAGTCCTGAGTTCCTGTCTTGACCATTCTGGGTCCCAAGAAGCTTCCTGTTTGCCTGATGAAACACTCTATGTGTTCATCAGCTACTTGTCAATCACTTCTATGTCCAGAAAGAATGAATCTGCATTCTCAGCAATGACAATTGTCTTCACTGTCATCTTTCACATAGCTCTGTCTTGGTGATCAATGCAGAAAAGCAACTGCTCTACACTCTGTCTCAATGACCTTCACGAATTCCATTAAATGTCCCATTTTCTAAAAAAGATGCCTGTGATAACAAGCAGACTCCAAATTGAGAACATAATCTGAATCACTATGCACATACTGAAAACTGAGCAAAAGTATATGGGAAGTCCTTCCATCATTTTTGTAGGAAAACCTTGAATGCTTTTTTAATCTCCTGTCTGAGCAAAATAAACAACAATTTGACTTAATAGCAGTAAAATTCCATGAAGTACAATGCTTATGAATCATTCTGTTGACGCAGAGATATCTAACTGCTTTTTTAATATCTTCTTCTCCCTCTTTTCCTTCTTCAGATAATTTAGTCTAGTTTTCCTTACTGTCTCTAGCTTTTTTGTGAAGGGCAGACTTTCACTTCTGTTGTGATGACAGCAGCAGAAGCCTGGCTTTACTTACTGTCACATTCCCCACTTCTCTCTACCTCTAACTGGAAACATTTTCAGATAAAAAATGTTGATTCCCCCTCATTATATGCCGTCTGGCAATGAGTGGAAAATATTCTTTACGTGGATTACCAACAACCCTAGCAATACACCTGTCTTTTGCCCAGTGCTGATCAGTGCTTACACAGTATCAAGGCCTTCTCTTTTTCTCCCTCCAGCCCTGCCCTCATCTCCCAAAAATGATCATGGGGATAAGCAAGAAAATGAAAGCAGCAGAGTGGGACAGCTGACCTGGATCAAAGCAAGGTCATATGGTATAATGCTCAGCAAAAAACAAATCTTAAGGAAAAGAGCTGGAAGGGAGAAACACAGGTGTTTGTGTTGTTTGTCTTTACAAGACACTGCTGCCTGTGATGAGGATCTGCTTTAGAGGAAGTGGATAAACATCTACCTGTGTATGGGAAACAGTAAGTTTCTTTTTTTTTAATTTGCTTGTACATAAAATTTTGCTTCACTTATTAAACGGTCCTTATCTCAACCCACAAGTTTTCTCACTTTTGCTCTTTTATTGTCTGC
>VZTB01017547.1:39068-99093 GCA_013397245.1 Thryothorus ludovicianus | reverse complement strand
TGGTATGTTCTGCAAGAACTATAAAAACATCATGTAAATCATAACCAAGTCCTACAATATAATTTGAATTGTATTACTCTGAAAATTTTTGGTACTCACTGGGTAAATTTTAATATTTATTTTAGAAACAGCAATTACTTTAACAGTTTTAATGATATGGTCTCATTAGAGTTTTTTATTTGATGAAACAACTACTGAGCTTTTAAGATCATACTACAGAGCTTATGTAGCTTTATCAGGAGTGAAAATCATTATGATATTGTGGAAAAAGATTTAATGTAGTAATCTGAATTAAATAAGTAAAACATTTTATGAGCAACGTGTGGAATATCTGTTTAGCTGAGAAGTTTAATGATGTTTTTGAAACTGAGCTCATTTTGACATGGGGATACTTGAAGCTTAAGAAAACATTAACAGGTACTCAAATTTCTGAGTAAGTAAGTTCACCTTCAGTGATCTCAGAACTGTGTCTACTTTTTCCAGTGATGAATTTGTCCCAGACTCCCTCAGTGCATCTGAGGTTTGGGAAACCATAAGCCATGTTTATTTTTGCCCATGTTGATAAATTGCTGTTTACACCTCCTGCGTCCTCAGTCCTGGCTCATGGTTTGGCATACCTGCCTCAGTTGGTTGGTGACACATTATGAGCAGGACAATTTCCCAACAGCCTCATTGCATAAAGACAGATCAGCTTTCCTACTCAACTGCAGTTTATGTTACATGAGCAATTCAACCTTATGTTGTGCTAAAATATCAAATCTTACCAGAATAAAGCATAGTGGCAGGGATGTTTTTCCTTTTAGGGTTTGCAAGTCAAATATGCAAAGTTTTTCTCTGAAACTATGAGACTAATTTTTTCTTTTTTGATCTTGCATTGAACAGACTGATGCCACTCTTCAGCTTTTGCAGTTTTTAAATAACCTGTGATTTATTTAAAAGAGGCTTTGTGATAAATAATCTCTTGAAAGGTTTATTCATACTCATTGAAAACCATATTTTAAACAGTATGAACGCTTACTTTCCTTACAACTCTCAGTATTAAAATAGATTTTCTGTATTTTTCTTTTCCTTTTTTTCGTAAGAAAATCTTAACCTTGTAAGAAGGTTGAAGTCAGATTGACACCTTATTCTAGTCTCTGACCTATAGGAAACAAGCCCTTCTTGTAGTTCTGAGAAGTATGACATTTAATTCTTTCATTGCCTGGTTTCCACTGACAAGGTGCTAAATGCACACAACCATGCCCTGGCCAAATAAAGGCAGCGTGTCTGCAATGACACTAAGCCATAGAGCAGAAGGTCAGATACCATTCTGAATTCTAGTCATGAAAGGACAGGGAGGAATTATTAGCTATTCAAAAATGCATATCACCAGCATCCACAATGGTAGTCCTGAGCATGAACAACATCATTATCAATGTTCTGCTCTTGGAAGCTTGACTAAAAAAACTAATAAAAAAATCCTTCATATAATTACTAGAGTGCACTGGTGGGTGAACACATGCTAATTTCATTTACATCTTTGTTTCACGCAATTCTCAAAACACATGTCTGGAGAAAACACATTCAATAAATTTCAGAAAAAAAAAGCTTGAGCAGTCATGTAAAAGAAAACTGTGTATTTTGTTGGCTTATAACTTATGAATAATATTATCCATATTTTAATTTATTTCTACAACAGAGCAGAATGCAAGAAGATTGAATAATCCATTGCAGTTAATTCAGTTAATATGTACTTGACATAAACTACAGTGCTGAAATAATTGTTATTATTGTTTGTATAAACCCTGGATCTGCAACAAGGAGCCAGCATGTCTTACTGTCAGTAACCAGAAATTTGATTTGAAGAATCCAGATTTCTGGTAGTCTCCAGACATATGTGAAGGTGGTTCTTAAATCGTTTTATATGTATATATATATAAGATGAAGCATGTATGCAATCTCACACAGAGATGTTAACAACATTCTTCATAAAGCACTGGTACAAAATGCACCCACACTAGCCGGGACTGTCCATGCAGTGCCCCATTGATGAAAGTGTCTTGCTTCCAGTTCCACTGGTATGACATATTGTTCTGGACAGGAACTAGTATCAGACTCCCTTGAAACAAGTTTCCCATCTAAATCTCTGCCTAACCCAAGCTAGATATGGGGTAATACCCATGTGAGAGGTTGAAATTAATTAAAAAATTAGAATATCATAAAAAATGAAAACGAACCCATAACTTCTATTAAGACAACATCACCTATTAAATGTACAGGACTGAGGAAGCATTTTGTACCTCACCAGCTTTTTCAAGTAATTCCTGACCATGAGTTGAGAATTAGCACAGACCAGTGAAATTGTTCTCAACAGCCAGTTTTGAAAGGCAAGACAGTTGTGTGGATGGATATGAAAAAACAGTGCTGGCTTGTGTCTGGTCTAGAAAATAACCCTGGAATGTAGATGCAGTCATTGTGTCCAGTGCAACAGTCATTTTCCTGTCAACCTTTTCTATTTACGTAAATGAAAATATATGGCACAAATGCTCTGGAGCATATGGCTCTTCTAGCTGTGTTCTACATGCATGTTAGGGTATTGGCTATAAATATAACCCCATGCATAGCTGATAACATGAGGTGTTCAGAGACTGCATCTATTTATATGAGTTGCAAAAGCTAGTTGAAATCAGCTGGGGTCTTTTCTGTAGCCTCAGGGTTAGCATATTTACCCTGTGTAACTACCATGTGATTTCAGCTGAGCCCTGTTCTCAGCTGTGTAGCAAATGAAAAGTAGGCTTCTCATAGTGAAAGTGGGGCTAGAGGTTTTGTCTTTTTGAGTCAGAATTGTTCAATTGCTTTGATAATTATTTTAAGAAAATTGAAATTCTTCCCCAGGAAACAGCATTCATGACTGTGTGGTCTAAATTTACCTGCTGCCAGCTTCTTCGCAATAAACTTGTGACTCAGCATTCTGCTGAGAAGTGCTCTAACAATTTAACAGAAATCTTCCATGGATTTCTCTCACTCAAAAATCGAATGTGATTGACTGTTATTTCATTCCTGTGTGCTCATGGGCACAGAGGTCATGGTAATGTAGTTGTAGCAATTTTAAGTCATATAAATCTAATTGATTTCAATATCAATGTGCACATAATCCACATTCTAGGACCAAATATTTCCAATACAAGACTTTTTACTGAGATATTGTAATATTCTCTCTCCCATACCTTTAGAGTTAAATCTCAAGAGAAAAGATCTACATTTATCTTATCTCCTAGTCATTACCAGGCAAATTTTACATCTTAGTAAGAAAGGGCGGGAAGAAGTACAAAGTAGATTTTACTTTTGGAATGGGGAAAAAAAGAAAGGTTTCTACACAATACTATGCTGTAATCAGTTGGAAATATCAAAGATATAAAGGAGCACTTTTGCAGAGACTTTATCATGGATGTTTACATAATAAAGTATATAGATTACAGTTGTTACTTGTGACAAAGGACCTATTTTGCTGTAACTAAAATATAAACTTGTAATTCTGTCAACCCTATAAAATAACTTTAATGAAGCTTTACACTGGGAATGTGACAGTCATATGAAGCATTTAAATTGACATAAATGTAGGACTAGTATGTGGGAATAATCAAAAATGCCTTTTTCTCTGTAATTTTCAGAGTTTCAAAAGACAAATGCAGAAAGGCACAAACAACTGTGATAGAGTTCAGTAAGCTGAGATCTTATATTACTCTTTCCAGGTTGTGATTGGTTGGTTTGATCATGATTTTCAGAAATTGCTGAAAGTAAATGCTATCTTTAAAAAGGACGTTCCTGAGAAAAGGAAAAGAAAGTTTCCTGTTTGCTGGCTTGATTGAAACAAAGCAGGAGAAGGAGAGTTTAGGCCTTGGATTGGAGAAAGCCACTTTTTTAAAAGTTGGTCAGAGGAGGAGGAATAAATGCAAAGCAGAGGGTGCCTGAGCTTGCCCATGGCAAGAACAGATCCCTAACCCAAGCAGTAGCACTGAGGTAATTTTCCTGAGGACTCAGAGGAAATTGAACAAATCCAGGAATGCACTGTAACCTTCAGGGCACAGTGGGCAGGGGAAAAAACTTGTTTATAAACTGTCCAGAATATTACTGTATTTTAGTTGACCTGATCTTTATTTTCTGTTTTCAGAGATACTTGGTTTTTGTTTTCCTGCAAAGCTTAGCATGATAAACTGCCTTTAGTGTGCTCACTTTTAAAGAAGATGATGCAGTCTTTTCAAAACTCTGACCAACATGAGGGTTTGTTACATAGGCAACAAAGATTAAAAACAAACCTGTGTCGAAAACTGAGTTAGATGTTCCTAGTGACCTCTAGAAAGACTGTTAAATTAAAATGCTCATTTAAACGTTATCAGTATCTTCATTCTGGGTTTTTTTAGGTGTGCCCTAAATAACTGGCACACGTTTCTTCTGTTTGACAGATATCAAGAAACAATTAGTTTTGTAATCACTTCATAAAGAAAACGTTGTCTTGAATTTCTGTTCAGTTACTGTAGCTTGAGATTAATTTTCAACTTTCAAAAAATGCAACATTTTAGGAAAGCAAGTGGCTATAGGGATTGCTGTGATTGCTTTGCCTGCCCTGGCTTTACAGTGTATGGCTGCTTTATAATGCCACCAAATTTAGTTGTCTTCAGAAGTAGCATATTCATGGTAAAAGGTAGCAAAATAAGATAAAGATATCATGTGCAAATGTCAATGAACAAGTATGTTGATTAGGGCACTAAAGAGACGATCAATAACAGTCATTCTGTGATATAGGTTGCAGCTGTCCTGTGGAGCAGCTCCATGACAGCCTCGTCCCACAGCAGCCTGAGTGGCTGAATGGAGATCACTATGCTTTCCTGACATTAAATAAATAAATCTGCCCATCACAGCTATCTTGTCTCAGTCTGAATAAAGTATACACTGTGAGGATCAAAGGCCTTCTAACAACCACTATAAAAAAACCACCCAAAAAGATTTTTATCACTTACACTAAATAAGGTATTAGGAGTAACTATTTTTAAAATATTTGGAACTGTATTTTCATTTATTTAAGTGGAATTTTTGCAAACTGCTTGCATACACCAAAATAAGGGATCATAATTTTTTATTGGGGGTCTGTTTAATATGTCATGTGCATAACTTTCCATGATATGTAAAGCCAGCACAAAATTTTGATTTGCTGGAGAATGTATTTGGAAGTACTGTCAGTTGCCTGGCAAGGGGGAATTCAAAATAATTTAAAAATCTCAAAGCAACCAAGCAACAAAATCTAAAACAACCTTGAAAAATGAAATGCTCCTGCATAGATGTTCAGAGGCTGTCTCTGCACAGAACAAAGCATTCAGCAGTATTTTTTATTACCTTAGCTACCCATTTTAGTTAGTGATCAGTGAATTTCATACATATAGGAGTTTAGTGCTGCTATGGTGCCCACCAACATTCTTCATGACTCAGCTGAGGAGCAATGCGCATTATAATTAATGTGGGTCTAGCCCCAGAATGATGTTCTTTTAGCACTTGTTGATGCCCCTTCCATGATACAGTCTTTGGTCTGATCACCACTTCATCAACTTCTGCCACTCGTCAGATGCATTCAGATTTCATTGATGAAGCAAGTAGAAAATCCTTTCAAAAACATTATCACAGTTTCTAAAAATTTCTGCAACTCATCCTTACAGAGAAGACAGGAAGTTTGGCAGCAAAGTGCAAAAGGCATTTCCCAAAGTGATGCTGCCTCCTGGCACAGCTTTTTAAAACTTGCTGCTTTATAAAATAGTCAGGTTTTAAAAATCTATATTTGAAACAAGTTTTCCTTTCCCACTCCACTCAGGTCCTAGAAATATCTAGCTTGACTCACTCATCAAAAAATAACTATATGTCTATATAATTTATCCCATAAAATACACAGCCTTGCACTGGAGAAGATACTGTACAAAATGCAGTTTCATAGTATAAAAAATATTACTTCTGGAAGAAAAATATCATTCTTACAGGTAAAATTAGTGACTACCTTGAATTTCTGCAGTTATGTGTAGTCTAAGATTTCCTTTTTGTTTGGAATCTTGAAGACTTATGGTTTGTTTTTTTTCTGTATCATGTCTGCGCAACTGTAACAACTCTTTCAGGACCTTAAGCTTTTATACAGCCTTCATATTTGTACTTATTTTTAACCTGACACCTTGAGCTGTCAGCTGTTTTTGAGATCCAATGGGTTCCCACAGGGCTATTCACTGATGAGTAAAAAGCTGAACTTGGATGTGACCTCTAGGCCCCTTCTTCATTTTCCAGCTTGTTAGCAGACTGTTCAAGAGCAGTCTTATAATAGACAGAAACTATTGCTGTAAGACTTATCTTTTGCTTTTCCCCCCTGTGGTATCATTTATCTCTTGGTTACCTTTTATTACCATAACTCTTGGCTTTTGGGATTTTTTTTTTATTTTATTTTTTGAAGAAAAATAAATTCTGCTCTAACAATTCGTGGGGCATGAAAACTTTGCCTATAAATCTATGTGTGAAATACACGTCCTATGGAAATGTTAGCAGAAATGAAATTGCCAGATCATACTTGAGAGAGAGAAAGAGAGAGCGAGCAAGATTTTCTGAACAGGAAAACTTTGTGCTATCCTGAGTTTTATATTGGTTGTACATACAAATATTTTTCTATTCCTAGATAAGTATTGTGATTTTTTTTTTAATAAATGCACATTAGTAGAGACAAGTCTGGGATTTTGTTTTGTCTGGGTTTAAATAAAAATGCAAATGAAGACAAAATGGATTTTAGTTTGAGGGAGAAGGTAATATAGCTATGCATTGAAGCTATTCCCAGGTGTCACATATACAGTTGACTAGCAGGAGCTTTTCCTCCTCCCTCTGTTAAATTGAAAAGTTCCAAGAATTAGCAGTTAAAAATCCCAGCTTCTTACCTGTATTATGCAGGTAACTTTGCCCTGAGGAACTCTGTGAGATGGTTATAGCTCACGTACTCCATGTTGTACCATACCTTAATTTTCTTTCCTCTGAGGCAAAACTCAACTCCGAAGCAAGCAGTGAGACAGGGACAAGAGCCATTGTGCTTTCAAATACAAGAGTTGTTTGAAATCCCATTGTAATTGTTTCTATTTTTTTTAAAGCTTTTCAATCTCTTTGAACTTAAGGCTACAAAGAATAACTTTCTGAAATCGAGTTTTCTTCTTATCTCTGGGGCATTACTAGCCCACTAGTTTCACTTGTTCAGCAAGATCATGGATCAAATCCTCCTGTAAGCTATGCTGAGGCACATGGAAGATAAGGAGGTGATTGATGACAGCCAACATGGCTTCATTAAGGGAAAATCCTGTCTGACAAATTTGGTGGCCTTTTATCATGCATATAGAGTGTTGGTGGATAAGGGAAGAGAGCTACTGTCATCTACCTGGACTTGTACACAGCATTTGGCACTGGCCTGCAAGACTTCCTTGTCTCTAAACTGGAGAGACACAAATGTGGGGGGCAGACCACTCCCTAGATAAAGAATTGGTTGGATGGCCACACTCAAAGAGTTGTGGTCAGTGGCTCAAGTGGAGTTCAGTGACAAGTGGCGCTCCTCAGGGGTCGGTGCTGGGACCGGCAGTGTTAAATATCTGTGTTGGCAACATGGACCATGAGACCGAGCTCACTGTCAGCAAACTCACCGGTGACACTAAACTGAGAGCTGCAATTGATACTCTGAAGGGAAAGGATGGCATCCAGAGGGGCCTCACGAAGTTCAGCAAGGCGAGCTGTCTGTCAAAATACAATGGGAAAACAATTCAGTAACCTGTCAGCAAGAGATATTCTTCACAACTTTCAAGATGGTAAATTGTACCTTATATTTTAACTGGTAGATGAAGTTAAATCAGTAGATTAAATTTGGTTCTGGACCTTTGCCATGTTCCATGTCTGCTCATACCTGTCATCTAAGTTGGCAAGAAAAATCAGCTACAATTCTTCCCCTAGCAATCTTTCTGCAAGAGGCTCAACACCATAGCAATGGTGAATTTCTTTGGCGATATAGAAAGGGGAATCTGAGCAGCAGAACAGAAATCAAATATTTAATGAATTCCCCAAGCAGCTTCCCACAAAGATCAGGCCTCCATAAAGCACAGATCATTATTTATAGCAACTCCACTGCTACAAAGTCCTCTAGGGAGAATATAAACTATCCATTCTCCTTCAGGTTGTCTGGCTTCTCTAATTTCATCGCTATACTCTGACTAAAAAGTCTGAACAGAATCCTTTTGCCCTCTTGTATGTCTCCAGATGTTGCAACTTTTCATTTGTTTGCTTTGTTTTTTTTAAATATTACAAGAGATTCTATGAAGACTTCATTGGTCCTCTAAATATGTGGTTGCTGTAAAACTTTGTAAGAGGCTTATCCAGGATCACTGTTTTTTCCAAACTTGAAAGCTTCCAGGATTCTTTCCATTTTGAAAATACTCCAAGAAAGTCCAAGAAATCTTGTCTATAATGTTTGATTTTGTTCCAAGGTTGTTTCAGACTACATATCAGATTGCAGGTGGAAAAATGTTGAAAACAGTGACAGTTTCATCTTTAAGCATATTAAGCACACTCATTAGAAGCCCATGTTAGTGAAGAAAAACCAGTACCTAAGTCAGGTTTTCATAACCACTTTGTGAGTAGTTTTAATTTTTTCTGATCTCTGTTCACTACCACAATCTAAAATAATAGGAAAAGTCAAGGAAAAAATGAAGGACTGAAACAATGAAATCAGTTTACTGAGAGGAAAGCTAAAAAGTAATTTACTTCTTTCAGGGATTTTATAGGCAATATAAAAGAGATGAATTGGAATTTGAGCTTATAACTACAATAGTGTACATTGCAAGCCAAAGCCAAACTAGTTTAAATGAATAAATATTTTTAAAGGTGTGGTATTATGTAAAGAAAAATACCTAGGTCTATAGTCACCTTATATATTTAGAAATCTTTAAATAAGAGTAAATATAATTTAGGAATTGAAATTATTAACAGTAGGCACAATGGAAATCATAATGATGGCTTTTGACCTCTAGTTCTATTTATAGATTCAAGATTTCACTCTGAGAACATTGAAAACACTTGTTTTGGCTGAATTTATTTTCATGTGCATTAAAACTGACAAGGAAAATGAAGAATAAAGTGAGATGATATAAACTGAAAATAAAAAAAGGTTACAATTTAGTTACTTTCAAACCAACTCACCAAATTTCTGACAGATTTAATAGTTTTAAAGCAAGTTTGTTTGTTTTTTTCCTTTGCACATTGCAGCAAGGCTGCCTTATGTAGTGGCACAAATCTCAGAGGAGATTCACCTGTCTTTCCTGTCAAATTACACTGCAGAGTCAACAGTAGCCAACAAAGTGTGATATCTCAGGCTAGACTTTTAGTTCCTGATAAATCTGGCCAGTGCACTACCTCCTGTAATTCTAAATGTTTTAGACAATTAAATATTTCAAAACTATATAAAGGAGTTAAAAATGTGAACTTAATGTGATTATGTTCAGCCAGATTGTTTATCCAATAAGCAAAATAATTCAAGAGTAGATGTAAAGGATAAGTCAGTGGAAAGGAGGTGAGAATTTATAAGTTTAACAAACTTTTATCAGAAAAATACATATGCCACCCTCAGTTCTATGAACACTGGAAACAGAGGAGTAATTCCTCTTATAATTCAGTCGTGATTTCAGTGAAGTTGTTTGTGCTACCATGTATCTTCTGGGTTTGGTAATTTGATTGGAAATGGAGATAAAACTCTAGCTTTTCATATTCAAAGGTAATGGTAATGACAGTTAAAAATACGCTATATTTGCTTTTTAAAAGTTATTATTCTCAACATTTTGCTGTATAATTTTTCAAATCTATTTAACAACAAATTGTGTTGTTGGCATTGGTACTAGTAGGTTAATTTAAAATATTTGATCACTATATAACAATTCTGTGGAGAACCATTTTTATAATGATTATAATTTGTAAACTGCTGAGTACTAAGCAGGCTAATCAGTCATCTTAATGGAAATGTACAGTAGCAGAATATTAGGATAAAATAATATGCTAGGTAGGAAATTTGAAGGAGTGTAGCCTTAAGCTAGTCCAATCAAACACATTGCAGCACTAATGTTGAATTCACTTACCCATTCTCACTGCAAAGGGTCCACTGGATTTCAAAAGTAACATGTTCAGCCACTTCTTTTTTTCTCGGACTGAAATTTGAGATTCCAAGCTACATGTATGTACCCTAACTTATCTATTAATATCTCAATTTTGCCTTGGATTTTGAAGTGAAGAGATAGCCTGCAATCAATAAACATTAGACACACTATTGCATGAGAATATAGACAATGCGTCTAGATGAGTAACTACATCCTGTATTAAATCTTCCATTCAGAATTTATGTACATATTTGCTAATATCTCGTGTTTTAAGTTCTCAGAATTTTGAAGAAATTGTTTTATGTGTTTGCAAAGTTCCTGGTTTGTTGAGAAGCATGCCAGACAAAAATAAAAAAAAAAAAAAAAGAATGACATTATAATTTAAAAATAAATATCAAACATTACTAACCTGAAAATCAAAGATCGAAACATTCTTGGACTCCTTTCAACTTTTTTTGCCAATAGCAGTGAGAAAAAAGAAATAGAAAATATAAGTCTGGGACAAAAAATCATAATTACCTCTGATTATCTGGGAAGCCTGTTGGGAAGAACTCAGTTGCCTGTGGTTGGTCATTAGAGGCTTCAAACCAGCAGAATGATCAACTTGAAAATAATTTTAACAAGGAGATCCAGCTTTTTTTAGTTTAAGTATACAGCAATTAGTGAATAGTTGTTTTTCATCTGATTTTTTCAATCTTTTGTTGCTGTGTGGTACAGCATAACTTAAACTGCAGCTCCCCATGAGTACAATTTGCAATGTACAACATGGATTTAGATTAGACAGTGAAGTGCACAAGTGAGCTATAACACGTAACACACAGGTATCTGTATGTAATGGTACATTTGAAAAATGTGTTTGATTTATTTATTAACAACAGCTAAAAAGACTTGTAGAGTTTCTCCCAAAATACCTAGTAACTGCAAGTGATACACAGTAGTAGTATTACAACAGGTAGGATTCTGTAATGGTTGTCAGACTGGGAGCTCTGCAGTGTAATAACAACTCTAATTCATTGAGAAGTTATGTGTTAATATGTGATAATTTATAAAGATAAAAAACAAACCTTGTCATATTAAATATAGACAAGAAAAAATCACATTTCACATGAAAAGTTTTGTATGTATTAGAGCAGAGAAGTCAGAGGCATGCTATCCTAATTAATAGCAGATTTTTACCAACCAGAACAAAAATGAAGGATCATGCTATTATGAGGTGCTAGGTGAGGGAAGAATACAAAATAACTTTCTAATTATAATAAAGACGTTCTAGGATAGAAAGTTGATGGTAAAAGTAAACAGAAACTCTTAGCAGCTTTGTTAATATGAAAAGAACTAAAGCAGTAACTATCATTGAAGGACTGGGGTTGAAAGGGACCTTCAAAGACCATCTAATCCAATCCCAAATAAGGACACTGCATTTCCAGAACACATAAGTATAGAGATGAATAGATGCTTCACAGCAGAAGCTCTGCTGAGAGAGGAAAAACAATGTATTTTAATGCCAACAGAAAGGGATGATTATATACACACAAAGGTGGTAAAATATTTAGAATATTTTCCCGTTGCAAACTAAATACAGGGCATGATCAGAAGGTTCATAATCATTTGATGTTATTTTATAAAGCAAGCATTTAAAAATAAATCATATCATTAGGATACATCCAAGTTATGCTATTTGTCATGCAACATTTAAAAAAAAAGCTGCACAACACGCCTCTGGATTGCTCAAAGGCAAGAATAAACTCAAGGTGGGAAGTGGAAGTGCTTTATGCAAGGCTTTCTCTGTACAGCTGTGAAAGGATGGGCACTGTGTATGAAAGGGTTGTGCTTTCTGTAACATCTGTTAGTTTGTCTCATCTGACTCATCCAGCCCCCTGGTAATAATGCCACTCTGGCACTAGATTTATGGGATATTGCTGTATTAAACCTGTGCCAGTGCAGATTAGAGCAAGCAGCTGCCTCAGGTATGCTGTGCATGTGTAGATCCAAGGGAAGGGCAGCTGCAGGGACAGCAAGCAGGAGGTGCAGAGACACAAGCAGTGTGCAGTGGTGTCCCACGGGAAGGGGCAAACAGAGAGGGCTGTCATCTTGCACCAGCTCTGCTCAAAGTTGTGAGCAATCTTGGACAGGAAAAGATCCCTAACCCTTGGAGGGTGGGAAGGTTAACTGGCACCCCTACAGGCTTTCAAGAGAATAGACACGTTTAATTGCAAGGCAGATTAGAAGATATTTATTTGATAAAACCTGAAACTGCAAGCACATTCATTGCATGGTCAAAAGCAAAGAATGTACTTGACCCCCTCAGACAACATGAGAAAACACTGCTAACACTGCATAATGCAGGTTGCATTCCCTCCTAGTGAAAGACAAGAGGGTATAGGTGATTTATATTAAGTTCATCTGAACAGGTAAACTATAAAACCCATAGCTTTTGAAATGTTGGTGTTCATTTAGGGGTGGGATGGGGGAAGGGAAATTCAGAGGACCATAAATGTGAATAACTTTAACTGACAATACTTTTAGGTTTAGTGCAGTGGTAAACTGGCTATTGAAGTTTCATATTTTACAAGAAGCTTTGTTCATGAAAATTTGAAAGAAATCATGTATTTGAAAGAAAATAGTTTTGTACACAGTTATTTTAGCCTAGATTGTGATGACATGTCTTACTTGAGCATGTTTGAAATGTGAAATATGCTAAAACTTACACTTTTCTGGAAAGCTGCCTATTATGACACAGTGGTGCTATTCTCATGTTTGAGTGAAAACTATCAAATCAATTTAAGCATCAAATACCCAACCTATTAGGAGGCAATTCAGTTGATACAAATATTTTTTGAATCATAAAGAGAGAAATAAACAAATTTGATTCCACTTCTTTCTAAAGAAATAATGGAACAAAGAAAGAAGCATGTTTTCCAGCTAGTTAGGGTGGTTCTGCTCTACTGGAACTGGCAAAAATAATGACATCCAAAATTAGGAAAGGAAATATTTTTAGCTACCTGTGGTGAATTGACTATCAAAGAGAGCTGTAGAGCTGCATTAAATGTGTTAAGCCTGCCATGTCTGGCAGGTTGGTGGGATATCAGAGGCAAAACAGAGTAAAGAGAAAGAAAATAGTCTAAGATTAAGGAACTATACCAGCTTTCAGAGTTGAACACTGAACAGACTGGAATTTTGGTGACAAAAGATAATTTTGTTATGTGCTTTGGGAAAATAACCTGAATGGGCAAACTATGGTTGTCACAGCAACCATTGGTATGCAAAGGATCCCACAAAAAACTCTTATTGAAAATGTCTGATGAATTTGGACTTGATTTACGAGGGTTGGTGCAGGCTTACTTCTCTAGGGGAAGAATTAAATTTGAGGTTTTTTTATTGGGAAAAAAGTATCTTTTATGCTCCTTTAACATTTTACCTTAGTTTTTGTCAGGCTTAGGTATGTTCACCACAACAGTGCGATTCAGAGTTTTCTTCGTAACAAAATTTGCATAACAAATAGAAGTATCCAGCTGGTGATGGATAACAGGCCAAGGAGATGATCCTTAAAAACCCCCATAAAATTCATAGAAAACACTGAATATGGACAGAAAGCTCCTGTAATTAAAATTAACTGGATTTTAATATCTGTATATGAGAGGTTCCTTGCTACAGATTACCATCCCCTGAAGACTATAGAAGCTCTGTCAAAAGTCAGACAAGTCAGAGGAGCATGTTGTGTGCACTGGGAAATTCCTATTTCCTTATGAACAGACTTTTAATTATGCTATTTTTATATTTTAAGAGAAAAAATCTGCTGTATGAAGATGATTACCTTCTCTAGTAAGGCAACATGCAGTAACAACTTCCTCAGGTCTAGAAAAATTGATCTGTACTATACGTAAGAGCTAACTGGAAGGATCCTAGTTCCAGAAATAATAGTCTGTGAAGAATAATCCTGCAGTACTAATTTTAACTGATAAAACAAAGATTATCAGGGAAAATGGTAGCATTATGAAGAACCATGAGAGTACAATATACAGTTTGTTGATTGTGGCTTGGAATTAAATTACTGGAAAAGAAAGTTACTGTCAAATAGGCTGGGATGCATGGCTGTGCTTGAGGATGAAAAGCACTGCTAGTCAGATCATACTTGCAGGTCATGCAAACATCAGGAATCAGAGAAATTGAGGAAAAAGAGGGAATATTTTACATGACAGCTACATACCCTGTATTTAAAAGAAAATAGTTTTGTACACATTTTTTTAAGCCTAGATTATGCCGACATGTTTTACTTAAGTAAGAAGAACACTAAGGGGATGGTATCAGTTGTCATTAGGACAACAGATGTCATTAGGATGCTCTTCCTAAGGGGATGTCATCAGTTCCCCTACTGACTGTAACAGCACCAAGGCACACTTTTGTATGTCCTGCACTAATATTAAGGTAAACATTCTTATTCAAGCTACTCATATTCTCAATAAGAATTAGGTGCTTTGACAAGCTTAGTTAGTTTAACAACCCTCAGGCACACTCCAACTCATGTCTGTGCTGCAATCTAAGAGACTGTGCCATGTCTCTCCAGCTTGGGTTTCACTGCTTGCTCTAATGTATTCAATTTTTAAACCAATTCATCCTGCTTACATAGCAATTATAAGGATGTTTAAAAGATTCATATGGCAAACACCCCATGATGATAATCTGCTCCAGAAATAGCAGTACTGCTACTCACTCTCAAATGATTTCAGATATTTGAGAGTGAATGTTTGAGTAAGGATGGCTGTTAATTTTCCTGACTTTACTGTTGAGGTATAGATAAAAGAAGTAAAATCAGGAATTTCAGTGCTAGCAAGAAGTTTCAAACTCTTGGCAGCTTTTGTCTGAATCACAGTGGAGTTGTGTCACCCCTGAGAGTTAATTGTCCTGGTGACGTGGCTGATAGCATTCTGTCACCTGAGCTTGCTTACTGGCAACATGTTCCCTCCTGACAGTGGGGTAGGGGAGCAAACTCCCAAGAACTTCCCTGTGAAAAGTTCTGAGGATTAGGCTGAAGGGAAGCTCGCCCAAGATGCTGGTTATATAGTGGTAGGCTGTATGTATATAAACATAGAGTCTTCTTCACAGCTGTTTTATTGCCATGGAACCAATGAAGTTACATCTTCCCATCTCAATTTTCTCTGTGTCTATCTTTTCCTGCAAGCCCTACTTAATGGTTTCTTTTAAAATAAGCAGTTCTAGCAAAGAGATGCTTCTAGCTGTTCTAAATAGCATTGGCACTGACATCAAAACAGCATGGTATGTCTTTCCACTTGTAGTTTATATGAATAGCACCTGAGTATTACATTTTAAGGCAGAAACAATTAGTTATTTTTTATGCAAATCAGATACTCTTATACTCTTCATGAAGCACGTCAGCCTGACTCCTTAATTAGGTACAAAGTGTTCAGACTTTGCTCAGGGTATAATCAAATGTTAAAAGTCAACCACAAACAAAGCTTATCAGCAAGAAAAGTAATTTGAAATGAATGGCAAAGGAAGTTCTGAAAAGCAGTGTGTGGCTAGAAAGCTCAAACATATTTTTAAGAACAAAATCTGCTACAATAATAATTGAAATCAAATCCTCAAAATAGGGTCCTGTAAAATGATGCTGTGAATGTGTGTTCCTTTTATTGAAAGAAAAGGAGTTGAAAACCAAAGAAAGATGAGCAAACAGACATTATAAGGATGCTATTACTAATGGCAATAACAGAAGTAATTTTTTTTTCCCTTGCAAGTTTCCAAAATGAGAGGAATTATGGATTAAAAAGATGGAATTTCTCTATTCACACACAGCCCAATTTTTCTTTATCTGCTATAGTATAGCATTATAAAATAGAATTGTCAAAATGCTTGTGAGATTTCTAGCCTAACTGGAATATTTGCATTTTAGTAGCACAATCCATTAAGTTATTAGAACTGGCTGAGAACAAAATTCAACTGAGTTTAGATAACTACTGTCAGATTTATTACTTTAAGTAATTGACATTTAAAATCTTTAACCTATGACCACTGTCTTTTTTTGTATCAAAAACATCTTCAGGTTCAAATGTCATCGAAATGTATTTTACATATTGTAATTTTTATCCTAAAAAATGCTGGTTTGATGTTTCATTCACATAAGAAGCAGCAAATCAAAGTGCACATTGAGCATTTTACGTATATAATTTGAAGAAGAACCTTTTGTAAAAACATACCTTGGGAAAACTTAGCTAGTTAGCTAGATTCAAATAAAGATCTGCATATGGAAACAAAATGAGGTAAAAAGTGAAAAGGATGTCACATGGGTGTCTCAACAATGTACGCTGAAGTGAAATAAAAAGTTCTTTACCCATTGTGACAGGCATACACCATGACTTGCTGCATCCTACAGAAGAAACTTCTCCCTGTTCCGCAGTCTCCACAAGCTGTTTTTGCTGTGGTCACGTTCAAGCTGCCCTGGTCTCTCCAAGGAGGCAAGGCATAGTGCATGAGGTCAGAGTTCTGTGTGCACTGGTTTCTTTCTGCTTTTCTATCATCCTTTTTGCAGTATTTCATCCACCACTCAATGATTCTTTGTGTTCTTGTTCTGCCTGAGGTCACTTGCAGTGTCCCAGGATGTTTCTGCCTGGGCTTGTCACCTCCAAGGCTTCATTTCAGAGCAGGCTGTGTCACCTGCAGCCTTGCTGGCCCTACCAGATATACCTGATGTATGACCTCAGTCAAAAGTAATTTCCTGGAAATACTGATGATGAATATTTTGAGAGTGCTGTCTCTCAGCCCTTTTCCTCATGAGTAAGTACTGATCACCATAAAAAGTTATTGCACATTACTGCAGACAAACAATAACCCACCCACCCCCCACAATGAAACAGAAACCAAACAGCAAGGTTGTCTCATGAAGGAGAAAAAGCTGACTCCTTTTCATAAATAAATAAATAAATAAACTGGAATCAACACACCCACAAATAGTTTAAATAATTAATATATTTTTATGCCCCTTCCCTCTCAGATCCTAAAAGTGTTCCTTTGATATAAAGAAAGTTGTAACTGAAATTATTGAATGGAACCAAAGCATTAACCTAAATTTTCACAAGGCTGAAACATCAAAAATTGAATTTTGCTTTTGCATGTTTATAACAACCTACCAAACCAAACAAATTAACCAATGTATATATAAAATTTAACCTGTGAACAAGGCTGCAATTTTAGACTTCAGAAAATGCTATTCAGTGTCCTCTGGCCTTGAACATTGGACTTACTCACGGGGCAAAGACAAAAATCAGGATGTTTCTTTTCTTGGAAGGTACTCATTTTAGCATAAAATAATGTGATATCTTAATAGGAGATTTTAATATCAGTTCAAATCTTTGAATCTTCTCAATACCACTTAATTAAAGACATGATGCTGTCAAACTCCAGGAGGCTTTAAACGAATATGTATCTCAAATAATCTTCAATCAAGTTGGAACATAAAGATTTCTTACCCAAGCCTCAGGAACCTCTGTGCTACATATCTTAGTTCTTGATAGGATCTGCAAAACCCCCCCCATGCTGTCCACAGAAGTTCCCCACAAGGAGCACAGTAGAACAAGGATTAGCTAAGATAAAGGGAATGAAAAAAATCATTATCCTATAATGTACATAGCAAATTTTGTGATTCACACCACTCATTAATCGGATCAATCTTATATAGAGTGGATCCTTGAAAGCCAGGATATATCATTAGTTCTGAAAGCAGATTTCACTAAGCCTAATATCAATACTTACTGAAAGAAATTTACCTTCTGTTCACAGCCATATCAGGTGACTTGTAGATTGGCTAATTTTCTAGTCTTGAAAAACTAATCTAGCATAAATGATGAATTGACTGAATCTGTCACAGTTAGAGATAACATATGGATTGACTTTTAAAGAAAATGTTAGATAAAACAAAAATTATCTTTCTACATAATGATGAAGAGTCCATTGGATAAATAGGTAATGCATGTCTTATAAAAACAGAACAAAAAAAAGATATATTTTTCAGTGTATACTGAGGTGCTTGGAATTAAGGCTCCATTTTCTGAAAGACACATCAGGCAAAACTGTAATAAAACTCAGTGGTTAGGGTTTGTCTCACTATGTAGTCAACTATTTCATTGTTTGTTCATAAATTATCGAAAATATATATGAAATTGAAAATCTCCATGGCAATCTCCATGAAGCCTCAATGATTCTGCTTGAAAAAAACAGAAAAGAGATTTTTTTCTAGTTTTTTGTGTATCATGCAAAAAAAATGTAAAATTTGTTCTTTTAGATCATAAAAAGTCTTTACTACATGTCAATAAAAAAAATTGTTGCATACAAAGATCAAATGGACTTCAAGGAACCAACAGAGACCAGTGCTATGCCAAGGTAGATTAAATGGTGTAATGGCAAAGGAGTGTGAAGGGAGAGAAGACTTACAGGTTAATTCTTGAAAGGTTGTACATTAGTTTATTTAACAGCATGAAAGTCTAATTATTTGGATACAGATACTTCCTTCAGGGAAATTCCTGTCCCTCTCCTTATAAAACTGTCAGTACATAAGGACCAGTTGGACTGATGGCAGGGAGAGAAGAAAGAACTCTATAAAAATTTGTTGGTTTTATGCACATTTTGTTCCAGTGAACTTCTCCAGCTACATTTAAATTACAAACTATTCATAAATAACACAACAGTGGGTGACTGTACAGCACAACTTCTCTAGCTACAACATTCAAACTCTTGTATCATTTAACCTGGTGCTGTGAATAACATGCTCTTTCAAAAGACCAAAGAAATAAAATTTCAAAAGCTTTGCCTTTTTTTTTGAAAGTTCATCATTATTTAGAGAAAGAAAGGTGAAAAAGTTGCGTATTGCAAGCTCATATTATTGCCCTCGTGTTCCACTGAAAAAGAAATAATTCTTTCTTATGTTATGAAACAAAAGAAAAGAACTAGACAATTTTTTTTCAAAATATACTGTCAAAGGCTAAGCCCTCTGTGCACTACACAAAACTGATTTTCTGTCTGCGTTACTGACTGTAGTGCAGTTTCTTTCTTACTTACATAGTGGTAAAAAAAACACCTTGTTTGAACATTGTGTAGCTCACTGGAAGGTCAGAGCATCTGTTTTATTTGTATTGCAATACTTCAGCATTAACAGCAAGCAAACTCAGACCAGCAATAGGAAGGGTCAAACATGAAAACAAAATTGGTTACAACCTGCTCCACAGAGTAAATTTATCCACCCCACTGTCGCTGTGCGGGACGAACGGACACACACGACACACACTCACTTGAGAAAGTGAGAACAAGTATTTATTAAATATCTGACTTTAGGTTATATAGTATGTCCACAAAGACCAGGGATTGGAGAAGAAGGCTGACACCTCTCCTATCCCATTGGTAAAGACAATTGTCCATCAGTTGTTTCCTCACAAGAAAAGTATGAAAAACAACTTCATCTTATCAAACGGACTATTGATAAAGACACTCGCAAGTGTGAGAAAGAAGTTAGCTACAGTGAAAACAACTAGTTAGAAACTGCACTTAGAAAAGTCTGAAAAATCAGGGCGACACCCCACCATGTGTCTTTTAAAGGAAATCTGTCACATATTAACAACTGCATGTATCTATACTACATCTTCTACTTTGTTTGCTTGACTTTTTAAGTAGTTCCAGCTACTAGATTGACAATATACCTACTCAATCTATTTCTAGACTTACCAGCCTTCCTAGGCGGGTTTTCTAAGTGGCAAACCTGTCCTTACTGAGCTTTTCCACACAGGGCAGAGAAAATAAATATTTATCCATCCATCCTTAGAGGATTTTCACTGGGGTTTTTATCTGCTCTTTCCTCATTCTCAGACAAAAACTTGTAGATTGAGTTACCTTATTTCTTTAAGTCTTTTCTTAATGGGTTTTGCATGCTAGAAATCTAATTGCCATATTCCTATCTTAATTACACTAATTTTTTTCATAACTCAAAATTCTATTTAGTTCTACTTCTGTCCTATGCTTTTAACCCTCTCCTGCTTGATAAGTTTTGTATTTTCTCTTTATCTCAAACAATACTAAATAATAATAATAATACTGGAGGTTCTTCTTCTTTTTTCTGTGCCATTAATCCATCAGAATCCCAGAGTTTTGCTGATCCAGACTTGCAGAAGAAATGTTACACAGTACATAATATGAGACAAGACTATCAAGAAGAAACTCAGAAGTCTGAGAAATCCAAGAAAGCAGAATTCTCTGCCTAGCAAAGGAGTTAGATCTTAATTTTAGCAGAAACTTATGGCTACATTTGTTGTATTACTTTAACAGCATCTCTACTTTTCGAAAGAGAGGAGAGAAAAGACAGCTTTGTTATTTCAGTGTTATTGCAATAAAATATTATTAAGTTTGACTTCAGGTTACACCAGAGGCTATGAAATATATTGGAATATATTAATAGGGAGCTAGAAAATATGGAAAAGATGATGTGGAACAAACTAAACCCTTGTCTACTATTTAACATGGTAAAAAACACAATACTTATTACAAACCCGGATTTATTGTGCGGAGAGGCAAACATAGAACTCTGATGTGTTCTTCTTTTGATACCTTCCTGATTCTCGTTTGTTAAAAAAATTCTTTTTAAAAAAAAATTATTAGAACTTCTGAAGCCTGTCCCAACAGATATATCAGATTCATAATTTAAAATCCAAACCCAACAAAAAAAAGAGGTGTTTGTCTAGAGACTTCCTTCAGTGAGATCTACTTCTTTACCCACACAAGTTGTTCTGTCAGACAATTTGCTGGTATAAAAAGGCTTTGTCTGTGACCTGCTATTTTGTTGTGAAATATACTACAATTCTTTCAGTGAAAAACAGTCTTCCAAAAATATTCTTAGCAGAAAGGAAAGCATGTCTTTTCCCTTACATTTTTGATAAGGAACTGTATTTATGGTTGGATGCAATTTTCCTGAGGTAGGTATCACCTACACGTGGGAGCCGTACATCCATTTTGTGTGCTGCTAAACCAGTGTCAGAAACCATCAGCAGGAAGTGTGAAGAGTTTCAGAACCACTGAGGTCTGCCAACCATAGCACTGACTAGCCAGGGAGGAAGAAGTAAAGTCTGTAAAGAAAACTGAAGCAGCAATTTGAGAGTTAGAAGAATTAGGAAAATTGCAAACCCCACAGAAAGTCAGTTCTGGTTCTTTTAATTTTTTTTTAATTACTTTAATTTTTTTTTCCTAAATAGGATGGTATCATGAACTTCTCCAGTCAAGGTAGATCTTCAGTATAACACTCAGTACTTTTACCTTTTTCAATATTTCTACTCTTTTACATGAATCTTCTGTGATCTTAGCACTAGAGCACTCAAGAAATGTAAAAACAAATTATCTATCTTGTGTTGTATACCAGAGCTTTGATATTAACTATGCTGAAGTTTGAAATTGAAGAAGGGGGAGAAAGAAGAAAGGGGAAAGTAAAAAAAGTTTTTCTTACTTCATCATTTTCTATAAAAAATTCCCTATCATGTTCTTGTGTTCTGATGTACAATCTGTCTTGACACAGAGGGCACTAAGCTTTGCCCCACATCTAATTATGGTGCTCTGGCAGAGGTTTTCTCCTTTAATTTGTTGTTTTTTTTATTACTATTAAGACTTGCAACGCATACTTCAAAACTGATTGCATGGAAGACCCTACCAAAATATATATGAAAACATTAGAAAGACATAAAGTACAATTAACATCTTCCTGTGACTATTGAGGTGTCCTCAAGTCCCAACCTTCAAGCAGATTAAAAGCTAGGTTAGTAGGTTGTAGTAGGTATAAAAAGCTTGTAGTAGGTGTAACAGTTACTAAGAAAATATATTTTCCCCACTCTCCTTCTTTTTTTTTNTATATATATATGCAATTACAAATATAGATAACGTCAGTGAGTTCAGGCAGAAATTAGTCCTAGGAAAATAAACTTGCTGAAGACAAAAAGTCAAATGAACATTTGGTAAGGACAAGTAAATCAACTTTGAGAGAGAATAACAAGTGTTCAGTGATACATTTGGGGCTGTTTTTGGAAACCAACAAATTGAAGATATGTTGGTTTGTTTCACAGAAATAGAAATTCTTGTAACATTTAGGAAAATAAAATTAGGTCCACCAAATTCCATTGAATTTATGAACAATTTTTTTGAGAGTCTTGAGAAAAGTAAACCATGCAGAGTCTAACTTCAGCTAATATGACAAGTACAACTACATTGCTATGTGTCAAGGTTTTAAAAGATACCTTTATCTTTTCTTCTCATAACATATATAATACAAATATTTAAGACACTAAAAGTTCTGTTTGCTATGATGGTAGCAAATGAAAAATATTTCTACTAACTGTATGTACTTCAAGATGCAAAGAAACATTCTTTCTTTAACATACTTGTTCTCATCCAGTCTCGAGAATAACCAAGTTTTTAATTTGATTTAAACTATATTGTGTTCCCTTATGATGTTAGAAAATATTACACATAATAATTTTTGCTAAGTATCATCTTTGAAACACAGTAATATTCAAAAGAGAGGCTGGGCCAATAATTAAGCTTGGAGATCAAGAACTCTATTTTCTTTGAACATCCATCTGGAGGAATGAATAAATCTGTATAGACCTCAGTGTCCTTTAGAGGGTCACAATATTCAGCTCTTCTTTTCCCAGGAAAAAAAAACAGTGCTCATTTACTTTTTAAAAAATAAGGTTTTTCTTAACATCAGCATACCTTAACCACCTGGGTTAATTTTTCATTTTCAGTCCAGCAAACTCTTGACTTTCAGAGCAGTTTCAGGAAGATGGTGTGATCTTGTAATGCTGATGGGTATATTTATGCTTTTATCAGTATTCAATAGAACGATAGCTATAACTGGAATCACTGCACTTTGACTGTGTGGAAATCAATCCTACGACCACTATGACTACCAGCATAAATAATATAAGACCAGTTTTCTATTATTCATAAAGGCCAGTTTTGTTTGCATTCCTAAACAGTTTACCTGTTTAGTTTGTTGGCAGAGAGATGAGTTAGCTATGAACATCTTTAATTATTTTTTCTTTAACTTGACAAAAGTGATTATTATGAAAAGGAAATTAGATTTCAGAAGCAATAAAAAAAAGGAGAAATTTGCTATGTCAGAGGTCTTTCATACAAGAAGAATAAGTGAAAGGAATTATCAATTGGTTTCTAATTGAGACTGATGGTAATAAAAATTAGAATACCATGTAATAAAAGATATATGCATCCTTTTAATGTACGTTCTGGATATAGGAATACCAATTCAATGAAATTATCTATTTTTTTAATCCATTATGGTTCTGAAATGAGTAGAACACCACTATGAAGGAACAACATTTTAAATTCAGTTTCAAAAACATTAGATAAATCCAAAGTTATCAGGCTTCTTGCTCAGACTTATGAAAAATACATTCATAAAAGTAAAGTCACCATTGTTTCTTAGCAACACTTTCATGACCAACAAAGTATTGTAGACTCTACTTTGCAAACTTTCCTCACTCTTGAGAACTAAAAATTTTATCTGTCCATCAGTAATGAAGTAAGTTTTCCAGGATCCTAAGACATGTACACATGACAGTTGAATAAACTCATTATGAATCTACCAAGGAACAAAATATTAGAGAACTGAAACTTGTACATGATCACTTAATTGGGCTGCACTTGTCTGCCTCAGAATCTGTTTCAAGCCAGAATTAATTGAACTTTGGANGACTATTGAGGTGTCCTCAAGTCCCAACCTTCAAGCAGATTAAAAGCTAGGTTAGTAGGTTGTAGTAGGTATAAAAAGCTTGTAGTAGGTGTAACAGTTACTAAGAAAATATATTTTCCCCACTCTCCTTCTTTTTTTTTTTTTGCTATGTTATGTCATTTTCCTTCTGATTTTGGGGCTAAAGAACATTTTGCTTGATTTGCTTAACCAGCTCACAGTACTTCTATTCCACCCCAGAGGCCACACCCCAAAGGTGTGTGTGTATACATACANAGGTTTTAAAAGATACCTTTATCTTTTCTTCTCATAACATATATAATACAAATATTTAAGACACTAAAAGTTCTGTTTGCTATGATGGTAGCAAATGAAAAATATTTCTACTAACTGTATGTACTTCAAGATGCAAAGAAACATTCTTTCTTTAACATACTTGTTCTCATCCAGTCTCGAGAATAACCAAGTTTTTAATTTGATTTAAACTATATTGTGTTCCCTTATGATGTTAGAAAATATTACACATAATAATTTTTGCTAAGTATCATCTTTGAAACACAGTAATATTCAAAAGAGAGGCTGGGCCAATAATTAAGCTTGGAGATCAAGAACTCTATTTTCTTTGAACATCCATCTGGAGGAATGAATAAATCTGTATAGACCTCAGTGTCCTTTAGAGGGTCACAATATTCAGCTCTTCTTTTCCCAGGAAAAAAAAACAGTGCTCATTTACTTTTTAAAAAATAAGGTTTTTCTTAACATCAGCATACCTTAACCACCTGGGTTAATTTTTCATTTTCAGTCCAGCAAACTCTTGACTTTCAGAGCAGTTTCAGGAAGATGGTGTGATCTTGTAATGCTGATGGGTATATTTATGCTTTTATCAGTATTCAATAGAACGATAGCTATAACTGGAATCACTGCACTTTGACTGTGTGGAAATCAATCCTACGACCACTATGACTACCAGCATAAATAATATAAGACCAGTTTTCTATTATTCATAAAGGCCAGTTTTGTTTGCATTCCTAAACAGTTTAGCTGTTTAGTTTGTTGGCAGAGAGATGAGTTAGCTATGAACATCTTTAATTATTTTTTCTTTAACTTGACAAAAGTGATTATTATGAAAAGGAAATTAGATTTCAGAAGCAATAAAAAAAAGGAGAAATTTGCTATGTCAGAGGTCTTTCATACAAGAAGAATAAGTGAAAGGAATTATCAATTGGTTTCTAATTGAGACTGATGGTAATAAAAATTAGAATACCATGTAATAAAAGATATATGCATCCTTTTAATGTACGTTCTGGATATAGGAATACCAATTCAATGAAATTATCTATTTTTTTAATCCATTATGGTTCTGAAATGAGTAGAACACCACTATGAAGGAACAACATTTTAAATTCAGTTTCAAAAACATTAGATAAATCCAAAGTTATCAGGCTTCTTGCTCAGACTTATGAAAAATACATTCATAAAAGTAAAGTCACCATTGTTTCTTAGCAACACTTTCATGACCAACAAAGTATTGTAGACTCTACTTTGCAAACTTTCCTCACTCTTGAGAACTAAAAATTTTATCTGTCCATCAGTAATGAAGTAAGTTTTCCAGGATCCTAAGACATGTACACATGACAGTTGAATAAACTCATTATGAATCTACCAAGGAACAAAATATTAGAAAACTGAAACTTGTACATGATCACTTAATTGGGCTGCACTTGTCTGCCTCAGATTCTGTTTCAAGCCAGAATTAATTGAACTTTGGAGTACATTGTTATGCTGAGTCTTTTTTTGTTTGATTGGTTTGGGGTTTTTCCTTGTGGATTGGAGGTGGGGGTGAGGGTTTTTTGTTTAGGTTGTGTGTTTGTTTTTTTTTGTTTGTTTGTTTTGGTTATTTTTTAATGTTTTGCTTTTGTTTACTGTGGACGGGACGGATTTATGCATATTTTAGAAATCCCCACTATTACTTTTATGGGAGAACAGATTAAAAACTCTATTCAAAATCNTTGTTTGATTGGTTTGGGGTTTTTCCTTGTGGATTGGAGGTGGGGGTGAGGGTTTTTTGTTTAGGTTGTGTGTTTGTTTTTTTTTGTTTGTTTGTTTTGGTTATTTTTTAATGTTTTGCTTTTGTTTACTGTGGACGGGACGGATTTATGCATATTTTAGAAATCCCCACTATTACTTTTATGGGAGAACAGATTAACAAATCTATTCAAAATCACAGATTCCAGATACAATGTGATATTCGTATCACAATAGCAAGCTGCATGTGTTAATAATGAGGCAGCATGTAATGTGCTGGAATTGCCCATTGGAAAGAGGGTTCTTAAAACATGAAATGACAGCTCTAGACATTTATGCACAGGATTGTAATACTAGTTTCCTCTTAGCTGCTTTAGGTCAAGGGCCTGTAATTAAATTATTCTATTCCTGCTGAGAGAATAATGCAACAATAGACTGAGTGTATTTTTTAACAAATTTAAAAGGTCAACAAATTAATGATTGAAAAAAGAGATGCAACTATAAACAATTTTTCTGCCTGGCAAAACAGCATATACTAGATTACAGAGGGTATAAATCCTTATGTGGAGTAAAAAAAGACTCAATGGAGTTTTAATTGAGAAGTGACATGTAAGTGGTGATATATAAAGCAGTCAAGGTTTACTTAGAAAAACACTCAAAAGTATCTGCTGAAACTGATCAAAACTGAGAACACTATAGAAAACTAAGCTTATATAGCAAAGTGATATGAAACTGTAGGAATGAAGCAACACAACTGATATTTTGGGATGCCAAACAATGCTTGTAATAATTGCCAAATTTCAGTGAATTGGACTAATTGCACAGCAAACGTAGTTTTTGGTTGGTTGAAAAGAAATATTTTGATTCTTTGGTTATAGAATTTAAGGAATTTAAATTTCTTCCAAAATATTAAAGCTTTTTAATGTGGATTGTCTTAGAATAATATAGATGGAATTTCTATTTCTTCTCTATATTTATTACAGAATTAATCCAGACTGTATCAGTATTCTTGACAACAAACTTTTTATTCTGTTGAGATTTTTGAAAGTCTTAGACTTATCTATATTCCTTTATGAGATTATTTCCATTTATTATTTAAAATGGGATGAAATAGCAAATGAATTTAAAAGCTGGACAAAAGACAGGAAACAAGACATAAAATTTTCTGTATTACAACACCAAAATACACAATAGCATAAATAAAGAGGGGAAAAAGTTTAACCAATTTTCTCATCTAGAACTTTGAAACACTATTTTCCTTTAAAATGCATTTATACATCAATTGTGTGAAAAAATTGCAAAAATATTGTAATAACTACTATGATAAATAATCATCTCTTATATTTATTCCACGTATATGTGGTGTGAATATATACACACATACACCTTACATTTTCATCATCATTTTCTTGATCACTTATATTTTTCCTCTGGAAAAAATACAAGTTATATAAATCAGATCCTGTAAAAAAAAATTAAAAACACAAGAGTATTACACTTGTTTCATAACAGAAACTTATAGCTCCAGGATGCAAGTGCAAAGCAAATTGGGAATTCATCTAACAGCTAGAGCTTTGTTTCCTTTCAGAATTTCTCAAAGGAACTCAGTAAGGAGTTGTTGCAGACACAGTTAGCACTATACCATTCCTGACTTTGCTTTAAACTGTCTGCAAGCAGTACAACTTTAGTTAGCTTGAGCTAAGTACAGGAAATATTACCCTGAAAGCCAGAGTTTGTTGTTGACTGTTTACAGATCAATTTTGTCTTTGAAGCTGATTTTGTTTTGATTAAGGTAGGACTTCTAGAGATCCCTTCCAACTAGAATGATAACCAAGCAAACCTATGAAGCAGTGGTTTAAACTAAATTCCCTGTGTCAGCCACGTGGTTCACTCACGGGATTGTTCAACTGTTTGCAAAATGCATTCTCTGAATCCACCATGCTCCATCTCTCACATTACCATAGAGAACAAGTTGTGATATTGTGTGAATTGACACATATGAGAAACCAGGTCAAACACCAAACCACAGCTGAAATGCAAACAGTGGATTTATTTAGTTAGCTTGGTAATAATTCTGGGTGGCAGAGAGGCACAGTCTGTGCCTTTATGGTCTTTCTGTCTCCCAGTAGGAGGCTCAAGCATGTCTGTGAATGTTATCTCTACACAGGAATTCTACTTCTCAAAACATGCAGAGGATGAACAACACTAGGCATAATAGATGGAGTTAGCAACACTGATAATCTTAGCATTCCCCTCTGCAAGGTCACTTTGAGCAGAACTATTCCCTCCTTGCTAAATCTTCCAGCTTTGACCCTTTCCTCCCAACAGATATTATTACATGCTTTACTATTCTTAAGACTATTTGAAAGAATCATTAGGATTTCATGCATGACAAGGGAAGTGTCTGGGAGTATCTGTGAATCTCCCAAATACTCACCCAGTCTAATGCAGCTGCTTTGATGGGATCCCTCTTAGGAAATTTATTGCATGGCAGAAGCAGTAGCTCATGAAAGTTCTGGCATCCCTGCTGTGCTTCTCAGTCTTTTGATATCAAAACCCTTGCACTCCACCTCTTTCCTTCTTATTCCTTAACCACTGCTCTGGGATCAAAGACAATTAGAGAGAGATTTACACATTTAAGCATATCTCATTTGCTGTGCTTGTCAAAGGAATCTGTGGTCAATACAGGCAATGGTTATATAGACAGTGCAATCAATGGTGTCCAGGATTCCCTATCTGTGAATCTTCCTCAGCAGCAAGTAAGGATGTCCTTTAGGGAAATCCTAGCCACAAACATTCCAACCTCCATGGACTGTAGATTGCTATTCACATTAGTGGGAGCAGTCCAGATCCTGATTTGCAGACATGGCAGTTCAAGTGCTCTAAGGAGCAGCTGAAACCCACATTTACTGACTCAATATGCCAGCAGCTTATTCTGCACTTTGCAAAGCAAGGGGAGCACAGCAACGTGCAGGCAGAGAGTAACTGGCGCTCAGCATGTCCTTGCTGCTGAGCTGAGAAACCATGCTAGTAGCACCACCCAACTCTACCAGAGTACAGGAGGAAAGTGGGGAATGGGAGGAGATATAAGCAGCAAGGGAGGGAAGGCATGACCCTGGGGAGAGCAGGAGAGGAACAGAAAGCCCAACATAAGGCCCACAGTGACAGGACTGACACAGCTATCTTCAATATCAGCACTTACAAAAACTGCATTATCACAGTAACATTTCCCGTCCTTTTATGTGGGAACACATGAGGCTTTATGCTTATCTAATATCAGATTTGATGTTTTTGGCATCTTAGGTAACTTTCTTAATATGATATAAAACAATGTTCTGTTGTTTTATCTTGTCACTCTGAACACTGACAAAGTACTGAAAAGCTGTCCTGTATCTGTTGCCTGATGATCTGAGGCACCTCTACTGATGCCTGGAAACTTCACCGGGATGTTTTCAATCTCAGTTTGAAAATAGTCCAGACGGCAACATACACATATAGTGCTAAAACCATATTATTAAACTATTACATAACAACACCTTAATGATCTTTAAAATCTAGTTTTAACAACAAAATATTTCCAACTTGATTCCATTTAAAAATAGCAAGTCTTTATTTCATAAAAGATCATTTCAATAGGCACTGGACATCACATTTGCTTATTTATTCATGTATTTAATGTGGTACATCTCCCTCTCTAATCCACTTAAATAAAAATAACTAGCTGAAGACATAATTTCTCATCGAGGTATTTGCTGGGGAGTAGGAGACTTGTCATAAGAATTTAAAGATTTTTCTAATAGCCCTTTAAGGCTACTTAAAATGAAAATCTTGCAATTACTATGGTATTTGTATTTCTAGGACTATGTAGCTTCATATTCTACTACACAGCAAATTAATTTAAAAAAAGGTGCGTACAGTCTAAGATAAGACAGGAAGTGAAAAATGGGCTAAATATAAAAAAACAATTCATTTAGAGGAAAAATTCCAATAAGTTTAATTTGGAGTGTTCCAAGCAACCTAGTGGACCTGACTAAAAGAAGAGTAAAAAAATTAGGAAAGGAAAAAATGAATCCATGGAATGCTGCTACATGCTGAAAATATTGAGCAGTTTTGACTTGGTCTTTAGAACTCTTAAATCTTCTATTTTACTCTCTGAGAGAACGTTGATAAGACCTCAAGAGCATAGGAACAATGATGGCAACCAAGGATTTCTATTTCACACTAATTTTCCTCTGAACTATTAGTAGGGCACAGTTTTGCCAAGTTTCCTTTCAAATCTGGGATTTACATTCAGTTGCTTCAGTAGTAACAGAGGAGTTTTATGCAAATAAAACATCAATTAACCCTCTTTGTGGCTGCTGATTCAAAATAAAGCAAATTAAGGAAACTCTTAGATATGCACCTGCCATCCCTTCCCTTTCCTATCACGTACTCACATAAAGCAGAAGATAATCTCAAACTAGACTAGGAAAAGATCCTGCCAGAAATACGGCACCAATTGTGTGCTGTCTGGGAGACAGACTGAGTAAATTGGCCTTCCATGACATTATGCTCATATATAATGGTAAATTAATGTTGGCACTGCTCTTGCCTGTCTGCATTCACACCCAGAAATGTGGAATTCATTTAATTGGATGAATTTCAAGTAATACTGGAAACTTCTGCCAATAACCAAATTGAATCTTCCCAGAATTAGAAAGATACAGACCATTCCTGCAGAGAAGTGTTGAAAGGTTTGACAGACAATTGCTGACCCAAGCTAAAATGAGTATATGTTTCAGATTGAAAGGCGAGCTACTCAATAGCTCAATTATACAAAATTTCAGCGTATTCCTGTTTTAGGATATGTGCCTAATTAAAGAAGTGTTTCCCTTATGATTTATACTAGCATGAATAACACCCTAGAACATTTTATCTCCCAAAAAGAATGTTAAATTTAACCATGGCAGTGACTTTCTGTTGAGCATTACCTACTGTGTAGCTTTTTAGTTTATGTCAGTCATATTTCAGAATAATCTTATCAGCAACAAAATGTGATACTCTGGAGTGATAGATTGCTTATATGCCCTGGATTTTTTACTATTTTCCTCTATACTGGATGAAGACAACTTTCATTGAATGAGTAATAAACTATAGTATTTCTTAATATGATGTGCGGGTCATATTAATCTCATCAGGGTCAGATGAATCTGTCACACATACCTTTAATAATGACACTAGAAGTGGTGATATAACCTTCTTTGTCTTATTCTTCTCAGCTGACACCACATTAGTCCAATATTCTTATTGATTAACCTTGACACTTTCTTTCTCTTTTTAGATTCCTCTTTAATATGTCAGGTTCTGTTTGAGTGGCAAGGGAGATAAAATAAGATGAAATTTCAGCAGCCAGAACAACTTAGTAAATATGCTGCTTCAAACACCTCACTTGGCAGATTCAGTTTTTTCTTCTCTATATGCAGAAAAACAATGCATTATTTAGAGTAATTTCCATACCACAATTATTCTTACATAAATAAAACAATATAAAAAAGCAGTACAAAAAGACCATGTTCATCAGGTGCTTATGCCTCTATTATCACAAAATTAAACTGATTTCTTTTATATATATTTTCCCTTGGTAAGAACAGATCAAGCTTCTGTAGATTAGGTTCAGCCACAATAAATGCTTATGGTGCATATGGCTGACATATTAGTAAATTTCAGGATAGATTGCTATAATACTTCAAGATATGTCACATAACACTTGTTTAAAATACAGTGCTACCAAGAATGATTAACTACTGCATTCTAATTACAAACAAGGAAAATTTTAAATGACATTTCCTTTTCCTAAGCATTTTCACAACAATTTAGATACACGCTAACTGAAAGACACTGAATATTGACTTACACATTAAAAAAAAAAAAAAAAAAAGGTATTTACCCATATTTGGCACAGTGGCAGACACCATGAAATCTCTGAAATCATGAATGTTGGGTTGGGAATAAACCTGAGTAAGCTGGCATGCTCTGTGCATTTCAAACACAGCATCAAACACAGGCAGTATAGAATCAAAGTATCTACTCTCCAACAATGGCCACAGATTTTTGTTATCTTTCAAAAAGTTTGCACACAATTTTGTTGTGGCTTTTTATAACCCACTGGAGTCCCAGATATTATCACTCTTACTCCTTCCTGTGGCTCTTATCTTTTTGTATTCATTTCCTGTGAAATAAGTGTGCAAAACAGCCAGATCAGCATGCCCTATTTTTTCTCTCCTATAAAAAACAAACTTTACAGAACAGTTTTTCTTTTCTTATTTCAGAAATATCTGTCCTGTGGGCTTCTCAGATTCAGTACAATTTTAGAGTTCAGGACATGTAGGCTGGGAAATTCAGGTCACTTCATGATCTTTATCATAAAAACAGATGCATGAGTTTTTGGAAGGGTTGTTCTTTCTTTCTTTGCTTGACTAAAATTTACCTTCAAAAGTTTAGGGGTTGAAGAGAAGCGGAAATCCAATATCCATCATCACATAAAAAAAGCTCTGGTGTATATTAGCTATGTATATACGTATGGGTATTTTAAAACTGCATAGATATAACCAAATTTTTGGAAGTATCATTAAGTGTTAAGGCATTTGAGACAAGTGTTAAATGTAGGAAGACCCAGATTATCCAATATACTGCCACAGAGGAGGAAAACTTCCTTTGCAAAACAAAACCACCTCTTTTCAGCAAGAAGTTAAAGATAGCTAGTTAATGGAAAAGAAAACCAAAACCAAAACAACTTAAAGGACAGCATAATTTCTCCTTCAAATGGAAATCACTAATAAAAAGCATGTACTTGTATCCTGTATAGTGGGAAAATTTACAGTTGTACTGTACTGTTCGAGCACATCACATAAGAGTAATGTTAAAAAATCTACCAGTGTTCACTTGGAGAAAAAGGCAAACATTTAGCTTTGTAAAATATTGAAAAGTTTGTAAAATTAATGCCAGATCAGCCAGTCTTTTGTGCAATTCATACTCATTTTTGTAGAGCTGAACCAAAGCTGCTCAGTAAGTGAGTGCACTGTGGTCAGTGGAAGGAGGTGCAAGACACTCCCTGTTTTTACTTGTTAAACAAAATAAAGATGCTGACAAAATTTTCAGCAACCAGCAAGATAAGAGGAAGACTGTGGGCTCAGGGAAGCTTGAAGAAAATATTTTCAGGGAACTAATTTAGTTTGCAATCACAGTAATACCTGTCAGATCAGAGGCAATATTAATATAGATAAGGTGATTCAGCAGTAAATGACAAGCCACACTGACTCAACCTAAGGAGCTGTTTTTCAGAACCATATTACTCAAATATCTGCAGGTATAAAGAAAACACACTTGACCAACTGCAGGGCCACCTTAAACCAGTTTTTGCTTTCCATTGTATTCCCTGTGAGTTGCTGCAGTGCTAGAAAAGGATTAGTACTCTATTGAAGAACTGATGCTTGCATAGGAATGGAAATGGCAGAGACTAGAAAGTGTTAATGCACTTCAGATATTTTCTTCTTTAAGTCTCTACAGTCATAATGCAGCACTTAAGAATTCTGCTTTGAAAATTTCACTAAAAAGAAAAGATTATAACTAATATTCCTTTGCTCATGAATTCTATACTTCCCCTGCTGTTCAGTGATATTTTCCCTTCAGTATAATTCTACAGGAGAGTGTGAAATGACTAGTGATGCCTTCTGTTCCCGTCTCTCTCTTTACTGTCACACTGGAAAGAGGTTTGGCTTTCTTCCTTTTTTTGGCAAAAAGAATTTAATAAACTCTGCTTCCTTTTTTTTTCCCCCTTTTCTTAAGTAAGATTAAAGGGTTGCAGTTCTGCCAGAATAAAATAAATGTAGCCAAGCATTTTTTATCATTATATGTTTTGAGGTACTACATTCACTCTCAAAGATTATTACCTTCAGAAAAAGGTTACTCAACAAATTCATTTGGCAAACTCTTTTGAAGCCAGACAATTTAGAAACATTTAGTAACCAGGAAGAGGTATTTATTATTTAGTATTTGGTTTCAGTGGTCCTTGGACTACCAGATGCTACATGGTCCCTTCCTTTCAATAAACTGTGGCAGACATGCAGAAATATAAATCTAAAGGACAGGATGCAGTGTCACATTGAAATAAAATTTGCCATCTGACAACAGTCTATTGTAAAAATACCCCTGCTCTAATTAATGCCAAGGCCCTACAAAAACACGTACACAGGGACAAAAAGCTGTCACATGCTGGGAGCTCCTGTTCTTCTACATAAATGCCTCAAAAATGCAGTTAAAAGATTTATTGCTGTCTAAAATTGTGAGCCTTAATCCAGACCTAGTTACTTCTTCAAAACCAATGGAAATGGACAGACAACAGGGCAGTAAAACTGAGAACCTGATCCTCTTGGCAGACAATATTTGCTTGTTTCAAGGTCCAAAGACTTCTGTGTATTTATTTCCTGTTTGAACTGGCTACCAATCTGAGCAGGGGTTTATCAGGCAGCTCGACCCACCCACGGTTTGACAGCTGAACAGCTGAGGAGGAACAGCTGGAGACAGGCCAAGGACCAGGCAGTGGCAGAGCACAGCTGGACTAATGAGAGCCAAAGATAGGTTTAGACAATCCCTATTAAAGATACCACTACAGGTTGAAGGTGGCAGCAAGGAAACCTCAACTAACATTTTACAGATATTGCCTACTCTATCCTTATCCAGGATTTTATGCAAAAAAATTCTGACTATATTCCTCATGGATGTTGAAAAGGATTAAAAAATAATATATCACAGAGGTACGGATCTGCTGTTAGCAGTTGTAATAGAATATAAAATATGAACCAAATAAGATCAATTCTACTGCTAATTTTAAGTGCTTATTTTTGTAAACATGGATAAATGCATGATATTTCCCTTGTCAATATTAAAACAGAACAATATTATTTTTTGTAGAAAAACAGAAGTTCTTTCAAGTCCCTCTTGACTTTCCTTCAGGAGTTTAGAAACTAACAGCATTCATCAGTCACACGTGCAGTGATCAAAGGTAAAAAAGTGGAGACAATAACATATATTGTTTTCATGCTTCTGTTTTATCTGGGAATATTCAAAGAATGTAAGAGAAATGTTGAAAATTCTCTGTTTAAACTCAGATTTTGTTGTTCCACTTTAAAATCTCTGGAAATTCACTGAAGTGAAAGGTATTTTAGAACATTAGAGGACACACTGTCTTCCTTCTCAGAAAACTTTTTTCCCCCTAGCCCTTCAAGTAAAAGATTTAGAAATACAATTCCATTAAAAAAAAACCAAAAACTAACCGAAATTGTAATTTATGAAAATATAATATACTTAAAATTAAATAAATTATAATTTTGGTTGGATTTCATCAACTATATTAAAAACAACCATTAAGGTTAAGATCAACAGCTCTTCTTGTCAAAGATTTTCCCCAATGTTTGTTGTCCAAAAGATGAAGTTTCACATTGTCTCTTTTTTCAGAAAAAGCCTGTATCACCAACACTTTAATTTTCAAAGAAGTAAAGAGCCTGGAGGCAGCTGAAGAAAAAAACCAAAAAAAGGTACTTGAAGCAAGCAACCATATTTGTGCTTTACTTAAATAATAGTAAAATGACATAGTAATCCCCATTTAAAACAAATAACATTATTTTCCCCATGTATTTGCAGTAGTTAAAGACAGGAATAACTGTATAAAAGCACCCCAGCTCTTGTAAGCAACCAGTAACAGAACACTCTAGTTAAAAAATTTCTTTTTTAATTTTTCCTTTTTTTAAAATTATCTCCAGAGTATAGACACTCTTTATGGTTATCTAACAAATGCCCAAGATAGGTGCAAGTGAACTCCATGACAAGATTCATTTCAATCAGATACAAAGAGCATGAGCATCTGCTTTAATCATTAAATCTGGTTAAAACATATTTAATGAAGATGTTATTATTATTATATTATTATTGAAACAATATTTTAAAATTCAGCAGGAAAATTCAAGGTGTATTAAATTTTTATTCAATCTAAGAAACAAATTTAGGCTGTGATGAGTTGACCTTGTCTGAATACCAGGTGCCCACCAATGACATTCTGTCCCTCTCCTCATCTGGTTTGGGGAAAGAGAATATAATAAAAGGCAAGAAAAGATCACTCAGCAACCACCATCACAGACAAAATAGAATCAAATTGGAGAGAAAAACTGAATCCATTACCAATCAAAATCAGAGTATAAATAGAAATGTATATTACCAATAAAACCAGAGCTTAGAACACTTTACCCCCACTCCTTCCCTCTTCACAGGCTACATTTCACTCCCACATTCTCTACCTCCTCATGCCCAGAGGTGCAGGGGGATGGGGAATGGGAGCTTTGGTCAGTTCTTCACAGACAGTCCCTGATGCTCCTTCTGGGGCTCAGAGGCACAGCTCCCTCACCATGGTCTGCACCATGGGCTGCAGGGGATTTCTGACCCACCACCTAGAGCACCTCTTCCCATCCTTCTTCACTCACCTTGGTGTCTGCAGGGTTTTTTCTCTCTTATTTTCACTCCTGTCCCCTCTGGCTGCTATTGCACAGCCTTTCTTTTCCCATTTCAGGCACATTATCCCAGAGGTGCTGCCACCATCCCTGCTGGGCTCAGCCTTGACCCTGTAGGGTCTTTCTGGGAGCCTGCTGGTGGTGGCTCTGTCAAACTTGAGGAAGGCTTCTGGTGGCTTCTCACAGAAGCCACTCCTAGAGCCCCTCTGCTACCAAAACTTTGCCACATAAATTCAAGATTTACACATCTCAAGCATAGTTTTTGGGCGCTGTAGGAGTAGGAAAACAAATATCCAAGAACAGCTGAAGCTGTTTCTGTGTCGATGAAACAGTGAATTAATTTGAACCACTAAAACAACCCTAACCTTTTTTCTCCCTGAAGTTTTAACAACTTTAGTTTGCAAAAGAACAGTGCAAATAAAAAGATATGTCTCTTCTTCCAAATATTTTTTTCATTAATCCAGAGGGACCAGAAGTGTTATGGTAGGCTTCTAAAGGACTAATGTACCTGAAAAGATGAGCTGTCATATATTTCTGTTTTAGGTTCACTGCACTGAGCTAAGCTATCTGTCTAATTTTAAAAATCCTAGTAAAGCAAGTCTTGCCCACAAAAATCTACTTCCCTGTGGATAGCTAACTTTCCCTGAATGTTTTAAAATTTTACAGTGTTTTGTACTTTCCCTTTTCCCTTTTAGTTTCTCTAGGCTGCATACAGAATTCTGTTAACAAGACAATTTTTTTATTGTTTGTCAGGAATAAATAACTGCTCAACTAGGCTGAGATTAGGTCTCAAGATTGTCTCTGAGGGTATTTCAATCCAGAAGATCTATGGAAAAAGAACTGGATACAGCCCTGAGGAACAGAGCATGTTTACATATGTATTAACACAACAATCAAAGACTGATCTGAATACATCCATAAAGAAAGGTTGCAGGGATTTTTGTTCACTGATCTCTAATAATTCTGCAAGATATGCACTGAGACTGGGCCCTAAAGTTTGTAAATGCACATACTTCCATGTTATATTCTTTGCTTAGGAACTTTGGAGTCATTATTCTTTTGCATACCTGTGAGGCCAAGATCCAGGTTCTATTTCCCAAACCCTGGGGTGCCCAGGCAGTGAGCCAAAAGCATTTACTCTCTTTTGTTGTAGCTTAACTGCGGTCTCAGGTCCTCAGCCGTGGATGAGGAGAATAAGAAAACTCCAAGGGGCTGTGTGTAGGGGTGTATGAATGTTACCTTTCTTTTCCTTCATTCTTAGCATCTTAACACCCAATCTCCTGACTGAGCATGTGAAGTGCCACATCTTATATCCTGTTTGTCACAACACTTTGTGTTGTGCTCCTCAGGCTAGCAGCAGGAAGGTAAGCCCTTCACAGGAGCTGCTCAGATGGCTTCATGCCTCTGAGTTTTCCCCATTTCTGCCTCAAAAAAACACTCTTCCAAATGCTGATTATATAGTGTAGTGCCATTTTCCTCCAGGAAACAAATCACCACCACTGGTAATAGCTCTGTAGAAAAACACTCACTAATTGGATGACTAATAGTAAAGGATGCAGAACGGTTCTAACTGGATTAGGGGAAACTTACACATAAAGCCTTGTTGAGGAACATTTCCAAAGAATTCAATATGTCTCTGAGAAATCTTTCAATAGTACTATTCCTAGAACTCAAAAACATGCCTGCTTTATTGAATAATTCTTGTCAGTAACTAAGAAACCAATGACATTTTAATTTTCTAACAATGTATTCAGGATCATTGAGGTGAAAAGGAACAAAAAATTTACTCAGTCTAAGCCCTGATCATGAAGTTGTTTGGACCACCAGTTATAGAGACTCCATAACTTGTGTAGACTACACATCAAAAAAGCTTCCATAATATGCTTATGAGTGCTGTATTATAGCTCTCTGCTCATTTTCTTACACTCTTATCGATTCATTCCAAGTACTATTTTATCTTTAAATCTAACATACAAATCTGAATACAAAATACTGAATAGTGATGCTTTGTTAGTGCAGAACAGATGTATTAAAATGGCCCAACCAACAAAACAGGGGCAAGAAAATACTGAAAAACAGTTTGAGCAATTTAGTTTAAAATATTTAATAAATCATTTAGCTTGAATCACCTGTGACCTGAACAATTACCATTTACAGCCACTCAGTACAGTTAATTCATTCTGAGGGTAAATGAACTGGCTACCTCATGGATAGGTTTAATATGTAACTAAAGTATTTGATAATCATGCAACATTGTCAGATTCTGTATTATGGAATAACAGTGTTTGATAGTTCAATGCTTGTGTTTCTCCTTTGTGACACACACAGTTTAAGGCTGTATACTAAACTTAGATGTGTCCAAGCAAATGAATATGCTAAAATGAAATTATCCCAGACAGAGATTGGTATGAACATAATTGATTGTATTGTTGCTCTGGCAAAGGTAAATATACTTAAACTGGAACATCCAGTAAAGAATTCCAAGACAAAAGTGAGTATTTTAATAACTGATTTACCTGCAACAAACAATCTCCTCCATAACTTCAAAAATCTTTTAACAATATGCAAAATGCAAAAATCTACATGTTCTAATAAAAGTAAATCAAAATGTCAGCAATTTAAAAGTAATTTACAATATAATAGCACAGAGTTAATGCGGGAAAAGAATGACTTGGTGGGTAAGGCTTTTTTTAGACATTCAGATGAAACGTAACGTTAACTATGCTTAAGGTCAGGTGTTTAGATGCATTTCCCTTATTTAGAGCAGAAAAGTTACCTGGCAGATGTTGAAAGCAGAAAATTAAGTCATCTGAAGAAGTATCACTAATTTTAAATTTTATATTTTTGCTTTATCTTTTAAATTTATTTTTTTTTTAGTTGAAGCTGAAGAAATATTAGATTGCACAAATAATAGAGCATAAGTCTCAGAGCCTATGATTTAGGAATTCTGCAGGTGAGATGCCAAATCCCTCATACAGTTCCTGATTTTGAGAAAAAAGGTTCCAGTTTCACTCAGGATAGTTAGTCAACCCTGCAAATAGAAATAAGTGAGAAATAGGTCATATTGTGGTGTGTTATTCTTTTAAGAAGGAATTGTAATAACTATAGGCAGTCATTGAACCTCCCCTCCTATTAAATGAGCTGTAAAAGGAGGAAAAGGAAGGTACAAGGCAACGGTTAAATGACAGTTTAAGAAACAAGTCTGCTATTACTGAAGTTCTCAAGCACTTCTGCATCAGTTCTGTACAAATCTGCTTTTTACGGTTTGTGACCACCTATATTCCTGCTGCCCACTTGGAACAGAGACAGATAAAAAATATGAAGGAGACTTGCCATCAGGCTTTCATTTTTAATTTGCATCCAGAACATATTAAAACTCTGATCTTCTAGTATGCAGGAGCATATTTTCTACGCAGAACTTCATATTCTCTATTTTGAAATTTTGTGTACAGTTGGAATAGGGAAAAAAATTCATTAAAACCTTATCATTGGAAACAAAACAGCTTCATCCACAATTTATTGTGCCTATGGTCATAGCCCATAGGCTATGAATATTTGGTAGCTGTGTGTTGATAGCTTTCTTCCTTAAAATTAAATTGCTCAAAATATTGTGGACTAAAACTTCAGGTGAGAAATAATGAAGAATCTATCATATAGCAGACAAAATCCCCATTATTTTCATCTCTATTTAGTCCATGTATATATCTGTGTATACTAGACCGCTTTTAATTTTAAAACACCATATGCTGTATGACTTGTAGCAGCTGAAAATCAGATTATTTCTGCACATTTACATTGCATGTCTCTATATTATCTATGTCCAGATATTTAGGAAATCAGAGTTACATTAACTTCTTAATTTAATTACTTATTTTTCTGAATATGACATTAGAGACAAAGTAATGGCATGGATGAAATTAGAAGTAAATAGAAAGTGTATATGCTTCAAATATTTATTATTATTAAGGTGTATTATTACTTATAATATTTATAATTATAATTTATAATTATTTCTTTTTAAAGATTTGTTATTAATATCAACATGTCTGCACAAATTTATAACCACATTTTTTTATCATCATAAATACAGAGAAATAACAAATAATATCACTCAAAAATGCTTCAGGATAGGGAAAAACAAGTAAAATAAACCTGTGTATCATTTTTGATGTTAGAAGAAAATTCCTCCTTTTAACTGGAGCAGACTAGTTGGATCTTGTCATGAGCAGAACAATAACATACTTGTTTTCCACCAACACTGTTGTTTTCTTCAGCTGCAACTAGCATTAAAAGACAAAACTAAAATACACAGCCTTCAGTATCACTTCCAAAGTTATTTGTACCACCCTTGAGATGTAAAATGTACACAGCTTAACAAGATACTGCAGCAAAACAATTACCATTTTATCAAATTAACAGAGAGCAGAAGTAATTTGAATCTGTACTCATGATATGCAAGAGAATAAGCCTAGAAAAATATCCTTGAAGCCAGAGAGTAGCATGCCCAGAGATCTCACGCATTAAGCAGGCACCGCATTTGTTATGGGTAGCCCTGGGGAAGTTGCCTCCAATGAAGCCAGCAAAGACAGTCCATCACCCACCCCTGGCAATGGGGCTGGGATCCCAGGAGCCGGGAAACAGGGAGATTCCCTTCCCACAACTGAGAGAGCCAGCCAGGAGAGAGCCTGAGGCAGCAGGGAACCTGTGGTGGGCAAGAGCAGAGAGAGCTCTGAAGGAAGCATTCTGACCTGCAGCTCATCAGATCCACTCTACAAAACTCATCATGTGGGCTGCACAGGGGGCAGTGATCCCAGGTCAGTGATCCCATGAGATGGTTATCAGTACTCCTAGCAGTGAGAAGCCAGGCATCCCAGAGCCACACGTTCAGTCTGATGATACTACCAGTGTCTGCTTTGGAAGGGAGATGGGTAGCAACTCACAACACTGACCATGAGAAGAAAATAAATACTTTTGCAAATTGGTGAGGTCAGACAGGAAGCCCTTGACTTTCAAATATTACTGGAATACTGCAGAGCTGAAAATATACATGAAATTTGGACAGACTAAAGCAAGGGATATGAGACTGGAAGATCACAGGATTAAAACCTTAGAGAAGCCACAAAGCTCTACAAGAAAATACCCTGCTGGCAACCTACCCTGAAGGAGAGTCAACAAGCTAGTCTGCGTCCACTTCCATCTGATTGTGCCTAAGCACTGCTGCCTAAAATTTCAGTGCAATGTGAGGTATTGAGACCAGCTCAGTGAAGGCACAGTAATTCATTTGCACTGGTCAGCACAGAGTGGGGGTCTCTCCATACATGGGACATTTCCGACAGCAGATTTGGGTGCCGTATTCTTTTTTCTCCATCCTGATCTCTTTGAGAATTTTTTCTATGTCCTAAGCTAACTTTTGAAACACTGGACTCTGGAGGAAAAAGGCTTCAGTGCTCCTCAGCATGCTCAGACAAAATACTTGGCATTTTGAAGGTTCACTCTAACAGCAAGACAAATAGCTAGGGACAGCAAACAGCAGGATGATAGTGTGTGAAGATCAACAGTCCTGTAAATGGTTTCCAAGAAACTCGTCACAGTGAACCAGCAGCTTAATGCCTCTCTACGAGCACAGATCTGTGATGTCAATCTGTGACCTGCAGCCATTGCTTTAGAATCTTGAAAAAAAAACAACTCACATTTTCCTAGACTTGCATGACAAACCCCCTCCAGCTGCTCAGCAGGTATTCCCTGAGATGTAAGCTGGTCCAACAGCAGAGAATTGTTTGGTTGAACAGTGTGAAGTGAATTCTTATGCTCTCGACAGGAAAATGTTTTTGTGGATACTGCTACATGCAATGGATTGTGCAATGAAAACTCTGCTGAAATGGATGTTCTTGCGTTGACAAGATGGATGGAAGGTTTTTGAATATCCTGCATAATGCTAGTGCAGGCAGCACATGACTAATGGAAATCTTAAAAGTCACTATTATGGAGAAAGCCTTCATCAATTCATAACTTCCACAAAGAGGTGCTACTGCTCTGGGGATCTGCACTGCTGTTTTGCCATACTCATCTTAGATGCAAATATATGAGCTCTTGCTACTTCTTATTTAGAACTGAATTGAGTATTTCTAGGCAGAGGAATGGTTGTTTCTGTGGTGGGTGCTTCAGTCAATAATTTCTTGTTTATTATTTCAGATAGTTTTCAGAAAAACACAGTTTTTCTGACTTCCAACAAAATGCTAAGTCATTCATTCTGTTCTAGGATCTCAAATTGTATGCCTAAGCTTCCACATAAATTAATTTTGGGCAGAGACATTTTGCAAGAGCATGTACGGACAGGACAAGAGGGAATGGCTTCAAACCAAATGATGGTAGGTTTAATTTAAAATTCCTTATTATAAGGGTTCAGAGGCAGTGGCACAGGTTACCCAGAGAAGTTGTGGATGCCCCAGCCCTGGAAGTGTTCAAGACCAGGTTGGATGGGGCTGTGAAAAACCTGGTTCAATGAAAGGTGCCCAGGGGAGTTGGGACCAGATGATTTTTAATGTCTCTTCCAAGTCAGGCTATACTATGATTCTACGTAAGTCTAGCACTTTCCTTTATAATACTAAAAAAGGCTTCTCTAAGTGCATAAGAACATCACCAATATCTTTCAGATATCCTTCCACAGACATTTGTCTCTCTGAGAACCCACAAATTGTCCTCTTCTTGTGTATGTAACAGAAAATTTTTCAAAACCAGTATTTTAGAAATTATTCCTTTTGTGTCATCCATTTAATAGTGGCATTCTCCTGTACACTGATACTTTAAATGGGCAGGTCTTTACAGCCTTGACTTTTTTATGACTTTGTACATCTTTACTCTCAGTTATCACCAGTCCTTGTTTTTAAAAAACATCCTCTGTTACCTTCAAGATAGTGATGGGAACCTAATTAACCATGGCTTGGAGCTAAACCTAGTGAGAGACCTGGGGTTAGAATTTGCTCTATTTTTGTTCTGGTAAGCCTGCAGCAACTCTTTCTTTCTGCTTCACACAGTTCTAGTCCTGCCAACATCAGATCTTTCCTGATCTTTGAAAAGTATATGATGCACTTTTTCAGAGACTCCTCCATTCTTTACATGTAGGAGACTATTTCAAGGAAAGCTACAACTTTGTCCCTGAATAATACCACAGCTTGAGATACTACTTTAGCTTGATAGAGCTCACTTGTAGAGGTGAAAACAAAATTTCAAACCAAATTGATTTCCAATTCTAGTGATCCCCAAGCTCCCACATATAGAAAAGTGACCAAAGCATTCACAAGCTCTGCAGGGATGGTTGCATGTGGTGTTGATAATACAGGTTTTGTGCATTTGAAAATATTGTCAAATGCACAAAAACTTTCAAGTCTATGTTGAAACTAAACTGCAGAAATGTAAAAACCCTCTAATTACTACTTGCTGGGGATTTTTGCTTTTTGCAAAGAATGCCAAGAAACTCAAAGACTTCCATCTAGAAAAATGACTGCAACAGATGCCAAAGACTGTATTTCCTTCCTATGTCTCCCCTTAAAAAGCATCTAAACTACTATAATGACCAACTTGGCATATTCTGTCAGTTTATGTGATAGCTTTCTGACTTCAGCATTCCCAGAAGAACTGAATGCAACTCCCTTCATATTTCAATCAATCTAGCCTCATCATAACTCTTTTCCTGAACATTGTAATTTATTTTGGTTTCCTTCAAAAGTTTAATTGGTTTATAAACACTTCACAAATTTGCTAGAGCCAGAAGTTTTTCATCTTTGCTGATACATAACAAGGATATCTACCACTTGCTTTGTCCAGTAGGCATTTTCTCTCTCTCTCATTGTCCATGCACTATGAAAGGCAAATGTGGGGTAATATAGACTGATTATTTTATTCCAAGTATCCCAGTTCACAGAAAATGGACATTTTGAATACAACAGACAAGTTTTCAAGAGATATTTTGCTGGTTTTCCCCTCTGTATTACAGGGGTTTGATAGTGTAGCTAAAAAGCCTCCATAAAAGTTTGCTGTTTGTGATAGAAAAGCCTTTAATTTCCTCTATGTCTGTCCTTACAACTTGGCATATCTCAAGCTAATAATTTAAGGCAAATCTTACACCCCTTTATTATTTATACAATATTAAAGGCAGGCATAAGGCTTTAAACAAATTAAAATATAATCTTCTCTTTAAAAGAAAACATTCATTAATTTTTATAAATATAATAAACCAAGTATAAAGGCTGGGTACAAAGACCGGAGGTGTTCATATCAAACGGACTTTGAGTAAAAAATAACTTAGTAATCATGATTCTACACGAGTATACCTGTAGCCTGACCTGGTTATCTCAAAAGGAAATCATGCTGGTGACAGCATCTCCCTCTGAGCAAAGGTTTATCTTCATGCTGTGAGAGATCTGAGCCATTCTGAATTGAGTTATAAATACTTGGTGTTGTTTACAGCCTGAATACATTGATACCTCCACTGTCTGTGAAACAGGAGGAATGTAAAAATCCGTAATTTAAGAAAGAGTAAAGGAAAAATTCAGAATCAGTGGCTGAGAGAATTACAGCTCAGCCTCTTTATTATACATTTCTGTAAACCAGAAACCAGAACAACTGAAATTCTATAAAACAGGAAAAAATAGAAAAATTATAGTTCAAGAGAAAGTTGTGTGAGAAGCATGAATGTGGAATGTGGTTTGCAGAGGCAACAATACATACACTAAGAGAGACAAATATACACTAAGAGAAACAAAAAGTATTTTTTCCACAAGGTATAGAAGATTTATCTTTGCCATAGTACAGTCTTGATTCTTTCCTTCTACTATCATGTAAATAAAGTTATTTGCAGAATAAAATAAAAATATCCACAAGGGAGAGAGGTAGAATAATTTGCCTTCAACGCTTATTCTGTGCAAATGATTCTAAACTTCTCCCTTATGGGGATGTGCCTAAAAGCAGAACAAATTTGTCTCTGAACATATGATAGCACAGCTCTGCCATCTGAAGCTTTCTCTCAGACCTCAGGAGTCAATTTCAGTTCTACCCAAATCATTTGGTAATGTACAGCCAGGAAATCACTGCATATGTTTTATTCATACAATGCAAAGTAATACCTTTAAGGCCAAAAAAAGGGAGGAAGGAGTAGGAACAGGACATGGAGATTAGCTTTTATAATCATAACAGTGAATATCCTTAGCTGTAAAAATCAGAGAGGTGCCAAATACAGCCAAAAAGTTCTAGTGCTGTTGTTTCAAGAATCCAGGTACATACACATCTCCCAAGGTGAGACATAAAGACACCTTAGAACTTGGAGAAAGGTCTTAACTAGCCTGTGTGAAAACCCAGAATCTTATGTCACCTTTTTTGTTTGCGAGAGAACATTAAGTTTCCTAAATGAAAATGATAGAGGGATCCTTAGAGAAAAAAAACAGATATAAATATAGGATTGGTGAAGAAAAGAGAAAAGTCTCAATGAACTTACATTGTTTGGACAAAGAAGGTGAAACAATTACTAAGTACGATGTGACATCACATTTATTGAATATTAAAATTGATTGAATAATGATTATTACTAGTGGTCAAGATCTAAATAAACTTATTACACCTAAATTCAAAATGTAAATAAGGCACACTGAATGGAAACATTCATTAAGAACTTGTGAAAATTGCTAGGTATGGTGATGGCAGTGGAGACTGAAATCAGGGTGGCTTTTCCCCCAAAAGATTATAGCATACTGGAACAAGAAACAACTTGGGCAAAATCTAGTCAGATACCCTTCAGCAGACAATGGCTATTTCTTCTGCCTATGTATGTGGCAAATGTTAAGTTGAAATTTCAATAGAAAAATTTAAAGGTCACTTTTATCACTTTATAACATTTGGTACTAAGTGTTTTGTGCTAAGCTTCAGAGAACATAAGAATCAAAAACATATGGCTAAAAGACTCTGAAATACCCATTCATTGCATGAAGAGTTGTCCAAAAATAAATTTACATGTATTTCCATTCTGTCCTTACTAAGCATTTAAACTTTCCCTTGAAAATTTTATTTCAGAATTAGGGGAGCAGTGTGTGATAAAAAACAGTGACTTCTGATGAGTCTAAGTGAAGTTAAGCAGCATATAATCCTTGCACAGCATGTCAAAGTTGCATCTGAAATTTCTTTGGGAGAACTAATAACAGAAGTTGGTTACCAATCTCTGATGACTGCAATTACCACCTTTGGGAACGCTCAAACAGTACAACAGCAGGAATATAAGAAGATGTAAGATGGAGGTTCATCTAAAAACTATTGGGAATGAGGAATAAAACAGACACCAGTGCAAAATGATAAAAAGGGACCAAACCATTATTTGTAGAGCACGCAAGTATAGGGATGCATTGGAAAAAGTGACGCTAAAACCATGTAAAAAAATGCTGGATCAAGATCTTCGGAGGCAAATAGCTCTAAAATGGATTTTGAGAAATTAGGTAGTGTTAGGGAAGAAATGAGAAAGGTTCTTAAGGAATACACTCATAAGAAAATATTTAATACAGATTTTTTTCTTTTTGAGATTTAGCAGGAAACTAAATACTGAAATAAATTAGACAGTTCTGCTTTTTTTCCCACAATAAACATCAGGAATATATTCACAGTTAGGCAAAAGAAAGGTAATGCTAAATCATGTCAGGAAAAGACAAATAGTAAGGTGAACACTCATGATAAGAGGTTCCATTTCCCTGAATTTGAGTTATCATTAGCAAAGAGATGGGTAGGTAAATTCCTTAACACAATAAACATGGGAATTGCCTGCGGCAAAACTGGACTTTGAGGAATCACTAATAAACAGTTTATCATCAAAGCTTTCACAGAAGAAAATGTACACTGTAGGAAAAGAACACTGGCCCATTAAAGAGAGTTTCAGTGCTACTCATCGTCAAGCAATGCCCATGATAGATTTATATCATCAAAATGTGCATATTCGTGGAGAAGTTGAACTCCACACGTTTGGATGCAGAGCTAATTTGTATTTGCTCTGAGTGTTTACACTGTATTGACTATGGGAGAAAATCAAATACAGAGTCACAATGGGCAAGATAAACACTCAGACTCTACTGTTCACAGTGTTAGATGCACCACCTAATGTCCTCAAGGCAGAGCAAATGACTTACAAGGCTGACAAACTTTGACCATGACTGGCATTGCACCCAGTGTATTTTCACAGTAGTTGAGTTTGACCTTAAAAAAAACAACTCTACCTTTCAATAGACTACCCTGTTCAGACTTATCAGTTCAGGCCAAAAATGGCTATTAAAACATAATAAGAGTTTCTAGCTAAGGGAATTGAAGATACCCAGTCATGTCAGATATCACACACTCTTTTGTCTAAGGCCCTGAGTGACAGGTTGCTTTGATTGATATATCTTGAAGTCCCATTACAGCTAAGAACGTCAAACTGCAGCCAGCTCTGTACACAGCTGTTGAATCTCTTTATTCAGTTCTGTTAAGATAAAACTGAAGGGTTTATTCTATGACACAATAATTAGTACATAGAATCTGATTTTTTCACGTGCTTGTCATTGTTAGAATAAAGCACAATGAGAGCAAAGCAAACTGTCTGAGAACAATGCAATTCCAACTTAAGAATTTCTGTGTGCTGAGGAAACATATTAAGCATAAAGAACAATCTGTAAAATTTTACTCAAAGTATAAAGAATGATAAGAACAAGTTTAAGACAAGGAATTGACAGTTCACCTTTTTGACTACTTGGAATCTGATATATCATGGGCAGATTTTTTGAGGTATATAATATTTATATGCATATATATACACACATACGTGCACACAAATACACAGACACACACATCTATACTCCATATGTTGGTGCAATGTCTATGAATTTTAATGTAAGCATGTGTGCTTAGTCTATTTTTGATAATTTCAGTATTTTGGTGCTTATTAAAATGTAGGAGACTTTTGAAAAGCCAACATAATTAAACTCTCCCTTAAAGAGGAAATTTTGGTTTGCCTTGTTCCGCCTAAACCAGGAAATTTTCCATAAATGATCAGCCAGTAATTCCTTGATAACAGACTCATCTTCTATATGTAAGCTTGTTTTCTGTTCAGAATTTAGGCAAAATTTGTATGGAACATAGGCTTTGTCAATGAATTCTCCAAGGCCTTCTTTCTTGCCTTGTTAAAAACTGACAATCTTTGCAAGAAAATGACATTTGCATAATTTTGAAAGTTTTTCATGCTTCCACAAGAATGGATTACTGAAATCTGAAGTGGTAAACATGCTTGGCTTGCATTACTAACTTCAACAGATGCAAAAGGTGTCCTTTTTTATATCTTGCTGTGACTTATCAAACTTGTGTATAAGGTAGCTTTCCCTAATTAATTCTAATAAAACACCATGTAGTAATGTAGCATTGTATTCTCCAGATGCCAACATAATTTTCATGGCTTAGAGTTGCATCTGTCCTACAGAGGACTTCCTGCCTTTTATGATGAACAAGGTGTAGAGATCTATGACTTAATAAGACTTCAACTTTATTAACTTAGGTCATCTGAGAATTCATGCAATACAGGCCATAATCCTAGAACTAATCACTCTTTTAATTTGAAACACTCCTTACTAGTCTTCAGTATCTTGCTTCTAAATCCACCACTATTTTTACCTCCTTAGTAGCTAACATTACAAGTTTCCATAACAATATTTTTTATTTATTTTAAGACATTGTCACAATATGTCTCTGGGAAACAGAAAATCAGACTGTGCATGGCATAAGATCTATCCAGGACATTTATTAGAAGCTGCAAACAATTCCCTTCTCTTTATCTACCATGGCTTTCAAACCCAATTTTCCCCAAATCACTCTGATATCAAACATGATAATTCAATTATTTCTTAATTCAGACTGTTTTGATCGCAACAGTTAAAAATGATTTGACATTTTCTCATCCCAAACTTTTACTGCAGTGATTTTACAGGAAAAACAAGGTCCAAGATTTATATTTTTATTTTCTTCCACTCATTAACTTAATTGAAATAAATAAATTCAAAGGGTTTACAAGTGGAGAAGAATAATAATATCTGAAAGCTCCTTCCTGGATTCGAAAACTGTGAAAGAGGTATTGAACAGTTTGAGAGTAGTTCATCTAATTTCCCAGCCCACTACCAGAACTTTTGTTTTATAGCACTTTCTATGAATGGAACACCTTCCTTTTCAAGTTAGTAAAGGTTAACGTTGTAGACTGTCTCTTGTATATTTGTTTTAAAGATGAAGTTCTGCCACAGAAAGAAGAAATTAAGAAAATCTAGGCTGAATTTATGAACTGTTTACATTAGTTCCATGTGAAGCCACTGATTTGAAAAAGAAATAAAGGTGTAGGGGAAATAGGAGAGGGGAGAAAAAAGTCAGATTAGTCTTGGGTCAGTCATCACATGTTTTCTAATTAATCTTCCAAGAAATGATTGGTGATTAAGTTTTCATAAAAAACAAGAATCTGGATGAAGACATATGAAAAAAATATGAGAGTTTACTCTCTTACAAATCTGAATTCTGTTAACAATTTTACTGTTTTCTCCCTGCTTTTCCCAAGCTTACTTCAAACTCATACTCTAAAAAATGTTGGATTCTACTTACCGGTCTCTTTTTTTAAATCAGTCTATGCTTTATATACATTCAAGGCATCTTTGTTTCCTTGGATATAAGACATAACTTTAAAGTGTACTATAAATTATAAAGTGTATAACAAAGTTAGTCTTGATGCTAAAGATAATTATTTCTTTTCTTTTTTTTTTTTTCCTTCTTTCCTCTCTCCATCCCTCTCTCTGAAAAATGCCATGCAAAAGACTTGGGAAATGAGAGCCTGTCAACCACAGTCATGCTGTAAAGATCAAAGTAGGAATGAGACTTTTATATAAAAACCCACACAAGTAACAGCAGAGCAGATTCCTAGAACTATTACCTAATTATTTGCTAGTCCAACAAAATTAGAAGAGTCTCCATTCTCTGTATAAAGACTTCTTGCCAAGGCTGTTGTTTCCACTCACTGTAGTGTATTTCTGACATAAGGACATTAGTTCATTAAGGATCAATGATTCATTTTATATGGTCCAGTAAACAGCCAACTTAATGAAAATTTTTGGCTGATAGTTCCTTATAGCTGGCATAACAAACAGCTGACTAAAGTATTCCAATGCTCAGTGAACAATGATAACAGTGTCTATTAAGGGTATGCCAAATACAATCATATATAATCAGCTGCACCAGAAATCCCTGCCGACACACTGCAGAATATCATCAGTCAGATGATGCATCTGCTACAAGTGGCAGCTGTTGTGCTCTGGAGTGTGGACAATTAGACATGAATACACTCCTTGGGCTATCTGCAGCACTCAAGCATGGTATTAACTGACACCTGTTAAGATGTAATCCCTACAGTTCTGATAGCTATCCATGATAATTATTGAAAGTACAATTTAGGATACCTAAAGACATGAGATTTTATAAATAACAGTGAGCATAACAGCAATACCTCATGCATTTTTGGACTTTAGGAAAAGCTCTTTAAGTGGTTAACAAATGGTTAGGCTGACTAAAATTATAAGCCTCTTAGCAAAGTCATAAATGTCAAGCATCAAATGTATTGGCATGTAATTTAATATGTGCTGCAGTGTAATTTTTTATATCTAATTACTGAAGTAGTAATAAGCAATATTGCAAGAAGTATTAACTATGTGAACAAGAGAATCAGAGATAAAATCCCTGTTTGTAAGGTTACTGAGAAACTGAGCATAAATCATTGCCTTTGGCGTAAATATTTACACAGGCAGTGAGCTGAGATTTTTATTGCATTTTGCTTTTTTTTTTTTACCAGGTCTGGATTTTTCTTCATGACATTAGATAAGGTGATAATTTTGATTATTCTTCTTTCTCTAGATGACAATTTTTTCTTGCAGTGAGGAAATAATCCAGAAGTTTATTAAATTGTTACATATATCAAGAAGAAATATGGACTGCTGCACATGTCCTTAAAAAACACCAATCTCACAAAGTTATTAAAACTTTGTTCCCTGATTAATTCTTCCTCAACCTAGAAAAATATTATGCCCAGGAAAAACACAATTGATCATGAAAACATATCTGAATATCAGTGGTTTACAAATCATATTTAAATTCTTCAACTCAAAGTTTGTTTATTATTGATTAAAAACAAACAATGACAACTGTTCTCATATAAAGTGATAAAGCAAACATAGATAAAGCACACACACTTATATCAAAAAAGTCATGACAAAAGTTTCTGCCTAGGTTTATCTCCCTCTCTGATTATTTTGCTTACAAAGAGTGAAAGAGAAAGATTTTTGTATAAAATAAAATTGCATAAAATATTGAAAAATATGGGTGTCAAGATGTTATAAACATGTAATGCCTTATTTAAATAACTGCAAGAGCTGGTATTTTGCTAATTACAAATCTGTTATAATTTACTTTTTTATTTTTAAAGCACAGTGGGAAGCATCAGTTTAACATCCCTAGAAAAACAATATTTTTTCCTTTAAAGCATATTGTGTTGCCGAAGATTTGTTTCTTAGCTTAATGTAGTTTTCTTGATTTTTTTTTTTTATATATAATGCTGAATAGTCCTTAAATTGGATCTAAGACATTAAAAATAATCTGGTCTTCATCACTGCAAAGTGCTTTATTTTCTGAATTTGGGCAAAGACCATAGATTATGCAGTACAAAGTCATTTCTGATGTACGTACTGATAATTTAGCTGTTAACCCTGTTAGCAGCCTGATAAAACTTGCTGAAGATTGTAGCCTACCAGCAGTTAAAGCCTTACATACTTGTCTGTAAGACTGGAATATTAGCAACAGGCCAAGAGAAGGCAAAACACTTGTGATCAACAATAGTGGAGAAAAATCAAACATTTGAAAACAGCTTAGTTATTCTTTTCCATGCAGAAAATGCTAAAGAGCACATTGTGATGATTATTCAGCTGTCTGGAGAGCTCTAAGCCTGAGTAGACACCGGCCACAGTGCCCTCACCAGCAGACAATTCCTTTCCCTCCAACAGTACTTACCATGCTGCTCCACACATCACACTGAGGGCACCAAGTGTGAGGTGGTGAAGAACATCACAACTACCTCAGAAGCCAGCAGTAAAGACAGCACAAGAGCAAGGACTGGGATTTCATCAGGAGCTAGAGCCAAATCCACTCGGGAAGACAGAAGCCTTACAAGGTGATGAAGCCACCAGCTGCAACAGCTCTAGGCACTGATTACCAAGCAAACACCCAGCAGGCCCACCTGGAGTAATACTTACTTTTTTAAAATCCCATTTTCCCTCAGCAAAAACCCTCATTTTTTCTCTCTGAGCAACATAATTTACACACCGGATGAATATGTGGGATGAATTTTATTTCAATAAACATTTTGAGCATAAGGAAATTACAAGGAAAAGAGTATTACTAGGAAAGGAGGAGCTATGACCAGAAGTTATTGAAAAGTTATTTCACTGAACAATAAAACACAAGTCAAACAAAACTAAAAATGCTGCTTCAGTGGTATGTTTTTAATACAGGTTTAGGAAATGAGAGCTAAAGGTCCAGGCAATGGCTTAAGAATAGATTTTTCTTACTTTCTAGCATAGCTTGATTCATGTGTTTTGGGAAGGGTCATTACAGGTCTTTGTAACTTTAGGAATGTGCAGGACTCTCATCATGAGATGTGAATAGCACCTGAGGAACACATACCCTCTGCAGCAATGCTTTTAGAATTACAGATTTAAAACCCTAAGTCATCCTGTTAAGGCTGCACTTTGATAGAAATGTAGCCAGTCTACTGACACTGAAAATTAAAATGGTTGTAGAGAAACATTTATGCTAGGGGCTAGAAGAAAGTCAAAAGGCACATAGGAGCACCTGTTTCAGAATGAGGAATCCCCTGAGAGGATGTGGTTGATTTTCACGTGTCTCTGAAAGGCCAGAAGGGAAAAACATAAAAATAGGGTGGACAAACCAGGCTGCTAGCCATGTCTGACTGGCATGTGCAATGTCAAATGCAGAATCACTGAATCATAGAGCAATAATCAGGCCAGAAATAAAGACCTCTGAGGTCTTTAAGTCCAACCTATGACCCAACACTACCATGGCAGGTAGACCATGGCACTAAGTGCCACACTCAGTCATTCCTTAAAAACCTCCAGGGATGGTGACCCCATCACCTCCTTCAGCAGTCCAATTCAATATCTAATTACTCTTTCTATGAAGAAAACTACCCTTTCTTTGGAATCAAAGTAGAGAAAAGTTAAAATTTATTTTCTGTGCCAGAACTGCAAGCCTAATGCAGAAGATACTGATGGTACTGAGGATTTTCCCACAGTAGACATACTCTGTGTAGCAGACAGAGCAGAAGGGCTAAATCACTATGCAGAAGAACTGCTAAATCAAGTAAATTAGGTGTTAGTTAGAGACCAGGATTGAGTGGGACTTAACTGAGAGTTCTGGAGTATTTTAAGATGAAACTACAGAGAAGATGGGGTCTCTAGAAGGCTGAAGGAGATATGTTTAACTTTTATGATGGTGGATATAGTGGTTGTAAAGCTATTATTCATCCAGTTTGGGGACGTTCAGACTGGACATTAGTAAACATTTTCTTATGAAAAGAAATAGACTTCCTAGGGAGGTGGTTGATACCTAAAATTTTTAATTCAATGTTTAAGACCACACTTCAAATTTTTGGTCAGCAATGAAGTGGTCAAGAAGTTGAACTAGATGATCTCTGTAGGTCCCTTCCAACTGAAACAGTCTATTCTGTTATATTCTAAATTCCACAATAAAAGAACTAACGGCAGAGAGTGAAATTACTTGGAGATGTGTTTTAATTAAATAAAAGAATGTTCTTGTGAACTTGCTGCCACAGAAAACAACTGTCAACAGTTTTAAAGACGGATTACAGAAACCCATGCACAACAGCTTCATAAGCCAATACTAAAAGTATGAGGCAGGGAACACAGCTGTGGGTACTAGGGGAATCTCTGGGGAAGGCACTGTCAAAATTGGCCAGACATCCATGCTGTCATTAAATGTCATCCTCTGCTGTCACTGTCAGTCTGACCTGGACTTGGACATTGGTTAGACTAAGTGCATTATGGGGTACTTTTTCCAGAGTTCACAGAAGTCCCTGGGGACTGACAAAAGAAAAACTATGCAGAATGATATCTAAGGTGTTGTATTCAGAAGAATATTGTAATTATGACAATAGTCTTATAAAATGAAGAATTACTTCCATGTGTTTTTTATTGTTTTAAGCTTGAGAAAGTAAGGCCCTTAACCCAGACATCTTTCCCAATACTAGTATTTGCTATGTATTCTATACAGAAAGAGTCTTAAGGAGTTATAAAGTTAATGGATAAGAAAAAGAGACGGCACAAGCAGAATAATCACAGTGATTGAAAATACCTAACTAAAATTTTTTTCAGATAATTGTTCTCCACAAAGTAAAGCTGACAGAGCAGTCAATTCTTATACAGCTGATAGCCAGATCTCCCAATACAAAATCTGATGTTACAGAGCAGATATTTTCATGAGGGCAAATCTAAATCCTGTAATTTTCTTCCTTTTCTCTCTTCCACTATACAATGATTATTGCAGGTGTGAAGAAAGTTTCATTCTCCTTTTGTTTGTGCTCCTCTGTGCCCCTGTCAGAAGTACAATCATGAAGCTCAGAAGCTTTTTACCACTTGGAAGCTGATTTCTTTGTTTTTTAATGCCTCTCAAATATTCCAGAGTTGCAAAACAACTAGCAATATACAGTGAACATCTGTACCACCCTCATTTTTTTGACAATTCAAATTTCTTCATCCTGTGGAATTCATGCCTGGTGATGTGCATTCACATCATCCAATGCATCTAGAAGACATTGCTAGTAAGAGAACATCAGAATGAGGAAACTGTACTGTGGCAGATAAAGTATGGAATCAAACTGCTTTTGCCCTTTAGGTGCAGGGTAAAGGTTTTATCCATGATTCAAGGCTTCAAATTTAGGTAATTTCTAGAGCCATATATGTGAAATATAGCCCAATGCCACTTATTCTCTTTGCTGATTGATGGCATTTATCCTCAAAGACACAATAGGGTATGTTCATATAAAGCCAGCAGGGCTTTTTAGGACTTGCAGAGAACACTTTAACATAATAGATGCTGATATAATTCAAATCAGGAGTATAAATAGTTATGATGCGGAGAGCCAGTGGTGCATAGGAGTCGCACACAGATCTGAAAAGGAAAATAGTGATTAATGTATCTTCTCAAAAGCTGCTTTAGTCTACTAAAATAAACAAAAGTGAAGCGCTGTAGAATAGTCAGAATAATCTTTCACCTTCATTATTTCACAATAAAGAGTTTTTAGACTGGAAGAGTATTGCCTTAATTTACTTGATTTATGAAATCTGATCCAGCAAAATATTTTATCATACTCCTTACTTCAAATTGGAGAAGTTCCATTAAGTTTACTGGAATGACTCACATACATAAAGATAAATATATATTCAGAGCATTGCACAAGCTTGACCTAAATGTTAAGTGTAGTGACAAAACTGCATTCAGAATAAATAAATCCAAAGGATGAGTCGATATGAATTAAATAATAAAACAAAAATATAGGAATTCTGCACAAAAACCATAGAAAAGTACATCCCTCTTTCACAAAAGATATGCGAGACATTGCAAAATGCCATAAAATATGAAAAGGATTAGCATGTAGCTTAACATATTTTCCCAATTATTTATGTTAGCAGAAAAGGTCAATAAATTGAAGGTGCACATTTCACAGAAGTTTCTACTAAAGAACTTTATTTACATTTATTTAAAAATTAATATAATTTATTTTGTGATACTTCACAACATGATAATACATTATTTACTTCTAAAAGGGAATAATACACCATTTAGAATTGTTTCTTTGGAATGTTAATACTTTGTCATACAATAGTCTAACTGAACTGATATATCTTAGGCAAACTGTACAGCGACAAATTTAATTAAATGTTTGCTTGTAAGGTTTCCTAAAAATAGATAGGAAAATCACCTAAAACAACAGAAGTTATACTGTTCTGTAAAATGTGAGACAATATAATTTAAATGTATTTTTCCCTTTCAGTTCTCAGGAACATATGGCCATTAATAAAGTTTTGTGGTATAGGTATATAACTTAAATCTCTTAAAAGTACATAATGTACTGTAGTTCAACAAAAAGATAAAAAAAGCATTATATTAAAGGCATGCAAGATTTTGGAAACTGGAGGTAAATAAATAATTTTAGAAGCAGCTCCAGGAATCTGGTTAAGTCTGTGGTGACTTGCTCACAAATGTATGCTAACATGCATGAGAAGAGACATTTATTATCACAGCACCATAAAAAGGTCTGGTATGGTGTCCTAGACTTTCCCAAAGTAAAAATAGAAGTACCAAGAGTTAAAGATCAGAATTTTAATAGCTCTACCAGAGTCCAGCAGTTTATGCTAGGAAACTTGAAGATGAGGTGGCAATAGTTGTCATAGAGAATATCTTTATGGAAAATTTGCACTGCATATGAACTAATTCATACATAGAGATATAAAATATTTCTTTACATGGTAATGTAAGAGGACTCATCTGGGCTTGAAAACTGTGTAATCTGATGTGAGTAGAAATAAATGTGCTTAAAAATCCTAAACACAAATGTGTGCTTTCATCAGTTTCACTCTTTAGCTGATGGATAAACCTTTCATAAGACAAAAAACTACTGTTTCCAAAATGGTTGTAAGTAGTACTGTATATATACATATACATTCACACATTTCTTGACTGCTGTGAACTCACAGCACAAATCTCTTTGTTCTCAGATGCTGTTCAGAAAACAAATAGAACAAAAGGAAAGGGGAATAAAGAAATGAGAAAAATACTTCACAGTCCAGATTTTCTCCTCTTTAAAAACCCTCAAAACAAGCAAACAAAAAAACCTTCACCAACCTATAGACTATTCTCCATTTTCTAGTTCTTGTTCCAGTTATTTTCAATTGACATTGCTGTAGTCTAATGTAAGCCTCAGTAACTTCTTCTTCCAGAACTGTACTTTTGCACATAAAACTTTCTGTCTTCTATACAGTTTCCATAGCATATATCTTCCACAGCTGTGCCTCTCTTCACAGAGAGGCCAGAGAAGCAACAGAAATTTTCTGATGTTTTTGTACTCTCTTGGTCCTATGAATAGTACATTTCTGGTGTTGTAAAGGACTTTTGAATCAATGCTATCCTGAAGCTTTCCCCTATTTTCTGCACTTTGGCATGACATATTTGACAAGGTCAGAGAGGTAAAGAGAAATTTTTACATTTATTTAGTACTTTCTTCCCCTTTAAACAGTAAACCTGTTCTAATGCCACTCTTTGTCCCTTTCCCCATGCCTTTATTCTCTTTCCATGTTTTTTCTTTGTGTGCTCCTTTTCTCCTCCTGCCTTTTGCTCTGCCATTGCAGTAATTACTATCTCGAGCAATAACCCATGCCATGCTGCAATTAATATTGTCAGCCTTAGTAGCTGCCATCAGATTTTGTCTTCCTTTTACATTTAAAAACAGAGATTAAGGTTAATGTAAAGATAGATCATGCAACAAAAATCAAGCCCAAACCCAAAGAAAAGAATTAAGTTCCTTAATTCTCCTCTCCTGTGCAAAAGAGAAGGGAAGCAATATGTTCTGCAGAATCTCTTTAAAAGTGAGTGAAAAGGCCAGGAAGATCAAATCCATTGCTTCCATAAACAGTGCAACTCCTCCACTGTGAAGAAAACACTTGTCCAAAATATGAAAAGCCAGTGCCCGTAGATTTTTTTAAATTCTTTTTTTATTATTACTTATTTTGGACATCTTGTAATTTTTAATTTTGTTTTTACAAATGACTGACCGTACAATTATTTAGAATTCTCCCTGTGGGGGAGTCAAAGTGGTACCTGCAGTTAGAAGCCGGAATAATTTGCTGAGGAAAAAATTATACTAACATTAATAATGCATTTTAGAAATGCACTATAAAAAGTCATGGACTAAGACAATTTATTTTTTTTGCACAAAACTTTAATGAACATTTCAAGCCTTATTCAGAGGCACAGAATTTGTCAGTGTTTCCAATTGACTTTATCCAGTCTTGAATTGATGCTACTGTATTGGCCTATTTTCACTTCTTTCTGCCATGAACAGAGATACATATTCAAATGACCCTCTCCTCTCACATGAGAAAATGCCCCCATATCTTGTTGAGTTCCATGGTAGCATGGGGAATATTATCACAGATGCATCTTTTAATGCTGTGTAGTTATTAGATCTCCTTTATCATCAGGGGCTTCCTATCTCCTAGAGATTGCATAAAACAACAGAGAGGTTTGCCACTGTATAAGAAATCAGAGTATTGATTTACCAAGGATGAATGAGAATGTCAGTCATGAACTAAAAGGATCAATATTCTGTTATTAGTAGGAGTTTTAAATAGTTATCTTAATAATTCTGAGCACTTTAGCTCTGTTTTTTCCTTTCAGATTTGCAAAAGTAAATAAACGCATTGGTAGAGAGGGACAAATAATGAGCTCAGTGATTCCTTTTCTATTAAAAAAATGTAACAGTATAGAAAAGTTTACATTTTTATTTTATGGTATTTTAAATACATTAATCAAATGAAAAAACTTCTGAGAAATTAAAAGTTATTAAGGACTCTATAGTCTAAAATCTTTCACTTTAGAAGTTTCATTTTAGCAAGAAAGACTAAAAATTATGTTTACCTGTGTGTGTTTTCCTTGTAATATAACTTCTGTCACAAAGCACAAAACCTTCCCTTTGACACAGCTTAAGTAAGTCACAAAGGAAGCATCCTGATGCAGAGACAATAAAATTCTTTTTGTTGCCTATTCTTTTGTTATTTGTGAAGAACAGAGGATACTTAAGGGGACAATTGAAGTTCAGCTGAAGAGTTGAGAGGGTGGGAGTTAAGGAGGATTTGACTCACAAACTGTTGCAGTGTTTGGGACAAGAAAACTGAGTAAACATCACCTAGAAAAAAAAAGTCATTTTTTTCTGAGAATTCCTGAAATATATGCCTAGAAATAAGCTGTGCTAGAATGCAGATCTCTCTGTGGTAACGAATGACTGTATGCAAGCTCTCAGAATATCATAAAGCACAGAAAACAACACATCTTGCGTTCTGTAATGCATCTCTAATTCTTAAATCCTACTTTGCGTTGTTCTCTAGATGATGCTGGAAGTTCAACTTCTCTATCATGGGTCTGTCAAAGAGGCATACATGTGTTTGTCTAAAAGCCACTTTTATTTCTCAGATCAAGTCATGCATTAAATGAAGCTGGCTAGCCCCAAGGTCAAATTTTTTAATATACATTGTTGTCACTGCTTAAACATACCAGAATTGAGGATGATTTTAGAGCTGGACACTCCTTAAAAAGGTGAAATCCACTTAAAAATTTTCTAAAACTCAGCAAAACTTTCAAATTTCAATTTTTTTTTTTTT
>VZTB01017547.1:8663-32870 GCA_013397245.1 Thryothorus ludovicianus | reverse complement strand
GCTCCTGCTGGGGAGAGGTAAAGTTTACCATTGGGACAGGCGCAGAGCTCATAGATAGTCTGGCGAGGAGCTGAAGAGCTGGGTGAGGAGGAGGAGGAGAACGAGGAGGAGGAGGATGAAAAGGACCCCACTGGTAGATTTCCCAGGCGGATTGTATCTGCGTTTAAAAATATCTAGAAAGAGGGAGAAAAAAAAGAAATACATAAAATTCTTTCAGCAGTGAGACATATTTTAATGAAGTGCTTTGAGGCAGCTGTGATTTTTTAGAAATATATTTAANATGACAATATATGCAATTACTTCACTGACATGTTTATTCATGTACAAACATTATTGTACAAAAACATTTTGACAATATTCTTGAATAGGTTGAATTTTCACTTGTACGTTTTATGATTAACATTTATTCATTCATAGAAGCAACACATACTTTCTCTGGCAGAATTTGTATTTTAATAAGTGTGAAGTGATATTAAAGCACATTCCCCAGTGTGCTCCTGTAAGCAGTTGAAAATATGTGCTGAACTGTGGCAAATTGCAGGGGCTTAACAATAGCTACTTTCAGAGAATAATTAAATAAGGTTACAAAGACATATGCACAAAATTGACCTTAATTGAGAGGAGGAAAGATTTCAGGTTAAAGTCTCATTAAGAAGGTCATCAAGATATTCCCATTTGTTTTTGAACATTGAATATGATTAAAAATATTGTGGGTTTGTTTTTATTTTTTAATCTGCCATTGGAAATAACATGATTCAGTATGAAACTGTAGATACCAGTAACATTCATGAATCTCTGTTGAGTTCTCCAATACTTACATTTGCAGAAAACTACATCTTCTACTGGCACAAACAGACAAGTGCCCAGCTGCTCAGAATTTATTTTTTATTTATTGAAAGAGTAAATAATAGCTAAAGTAAGATCAGTCATTATCTCAGGAGCAGACTAAGAAAATCTAGAAGACAGGTAACAAATTAAAATGGCTTTAATCTCAGGAGGTGACACTATGAAGGTGACACTTAGGAAAAGGTGAGTTCCTTAAATACTTGCTACACAGCACCTAAAATTAACAAAGCCATCTTGGCATCATTATACTACAATGTTTACAGTACATGTAAAGAACCTGAAGAAATATGGGAAGTATTTTTTTTGTTTTGTTTGTTTTTTTCCTACAGAAGACAAGTATTATTTTATGATAAAATAAGTGGTATATGGCAGCAAAGCAGTGCAGAAACACTACTATACTCCTTCTGTAGAGAAATCAGGAACAGCAGGCTGGGGAAAAAAATAAAGTGTCTGGATAAAATTCCATACTGGGACTGATGGGTATTCATGTTTCGACACACAACAGAAGAACTGTAAATGACTGGAATTATTGAAGGTAATATAGTCTGAAAGTAGTCCCAAACACTATAATTCCCCATCACTGTAAAGTCTCAGATCCCACAGTAACATACTATCCTGGGAGGACATACGCACCAAAAGGGACAGAGAGGGAGAATGTCAGAGGCAAAGGTGACATAGGTGACACCTGCATGTCACAATGCCTGCTTTAATTCACATCGTGACTGATAGAGGAAGTGATCATAAAACTAAAATGTAGCAAATTATTATCTTTTCTCTGTAACTTACATAATAAAGGAATGATGTATTTAGACACACATATGTACAATGTTGCCTGAAAAGTCCAGTATTACAGACCTGAGAAAATTACTAGTCATAACCTCTGCAGAAATAGTTTTTGTGTAAGAAATGTAGATGGTGTTGGTAACAATATAATAATGTTCTGATAGAATTTCAACCGAAAAATGAAAAAAATTGCACATGTTAAAGCATTCAGCTCAGCTAGGAGTACATGTGAAAGTAACTACAGTCACTGTGGGACATGACACATATGGACACACTTTCTCTTGAGAAGGCCAGAAACCATTTATTAAAACATTCTACTTTATATTTATAGTATTTCTACACAGACTAGGGATTGGAGAAGAAGGCTGACACCTCTCCCATCTTGTTGGTCAAGACAACTGTCCATCAGTTGTTTTTCACACCAAGAGAAAGTATGCAAACAACTTTGCTGTATTAAAAACCTACTTCTGATAACAACACATGTGTGAGAAAGAACTAAGAACTATGAAAAACATTAAGTTAGAAAGTGTCTTAGAAAACTTGAAAAATGAGGGCGACAAACTACTACATAATAAAACAAAATAACAGATGGGGAAAAATAGTTTAATAACAAATTAAAAACCAGGAACTGAAAGAATGTGGGAAACAAAGGACATAAAAATGAATGGAGTAACAAGTAATTAAAAGTATTCTTTTACTTCTCATATCAAGAAAAAACAAATGGTAACAAGTCCATTATTAAAGTAGTAATAATGTTATAATAGTAGAATTATCAATAGCATTGCATAAAAGTCCAGTAACATTTAATGATGCAAGGTCTGTTTAAGTGTATCTTTTGTACTTAATAATGCTCAGCATAGTTCTGTACTTGCAGAAAGATCAAAAATTGATGTCAGAGCATGACTGTGATAAAATACTTTCAATTTCAACAGTAACTCAACAGGATATTAAACTGGAGTCACTAATGTCATATACTTTTAATCAGCAGTTCTTGATAACTTTTAACAAATGGAACAAAAAAGAAAGATCTGAGTGGCCTTTTGGACTTTTAATACTGGTTTTCAGTAAGTCTTGTGTCATGGTTTAACCGCAGCCAGCAGCCATGTGCCACACAGGCACTCACTCACTCCCCCACCTGAAAGATCAGGAACAGGCTTGGGAGGGTAGAAACTGGAAAACTCTTGGGTTGAGATAAAGGCAGTTTAATAGTGAAAGCTGTGCACACAAGCAAAGCAAACTAAGGAATGAATTCACCTTTTCCCATGGGCAGGCTGGTGTTCAGCCATCCCCAGGAGAGCAGAGTCACATCACACCTAACAGTGACTTGGAAAGAGAAACACCAGCACTCCAAAGACCCTTCACTTTATTCTTCTTCCCCCAGGAGCTTTATATACTGAGCCTGATGTCATAGAGTATGGAATGGCCCTTTGGTCAGGTGAGGTTCCCTATCATGACTATGTCACCTGCCAGCTTCCCATGCAGTCCCAGTCTCCTCCTTAGCATGGCAGTCCTTGGGTCTGTGCAACCCCTGCTCAGCAATAACGAACACATCTCTATATTAACAGCTCTGTGCTCAGCACAAATCCAAACCACAGCCCCATACCAGCCACTGTGAAAAAAATAAACACCATTTCAGCCAAATAGCATGAAATATTATTTCATGGAGAGCAGAATGCTGAGCAGCATCATTCTCTCTAAATACTTAAGGTTTAGAAATCCCAGATCACTTTGTCGCATGCATCTCAGTACAGAGAAAAATATATTAGTTCTATAATGTTTAAAAGTTGATCTGTTTTCTGACTAATTAAAGTATAAAACTTAATCAGCCCATAGTGCATGTGGTAAGAATGGAGAAATGGTACTCTTCATATACACATTTTTCTAAGGAGGGTCTGCCATTCACCTGCTGCATTCATCAGACTGTATTGTTAATCTGAACGTCAAGAGGGAAAGGGAGAGGAAGGCAAGCCAGAAAATACAGATTACCTACAAAACAACTAAATTGAAGGAGCAAACTTTTAGTGGGAAATATGTAGGCATGAGGTAAAAAATCAAATACTTGTACAAGCCCTTTAAAACAGAGATATGAACCTGTCATGAATAAAATTCTCCAACTGGTCTTAGTCAAGACAGCAAATGACAGTTTAAGTTGATACAGCCAAATTAAACATTTAGAATTTATACACAACAAAGAATTTTCTGTATTAGTGTACTCTTTGATTAAACAGGCAATATTATAGGGTTGCAAAGGCATATTTCAGGTCTAATGCAGATAAGAAGCAGCAGGAAACTGGAGGAAACATGAAAGAAAAGAAGGAAATCTGATAGGTGGGTGTTAATCAACCAGAATGAGGGGACACTGTAGTGATGTCTCTCTAAATAAACTTTTTGGATTCCCTTAAACATTTCATTATTCTGAATTACAGGAATGCAATAGTCTTTTTGCTAGTCTGCATAGGCTATCAGAAGCATTCTATAAAGAGGATTATAAAGATTAGGTCACTAGATTCAACTATATAATTTTCATATATTGATATGTTTCAATAGTCAAGGTTAAGATGAACTATAGGATAAATTGAAGCACTTTAGTTTGCATGGACCATTTATTCTAACACTTACCTGTAGCTTTCATTAAATCTAAATGATTGTTCTGAGAAAAGGAATAAAAAGTCATAATAAAAAATTAGAGTATTAACTTATTAGAGAATATATACTGGAAAATTTAAGCATATGGTGTCACAAGATCTGGAACTATGTTGGTCATAATGATTAATAGTTTTGAGGAGCAGTTAAACAGTGAAATTAATGTAATGACTGAGATGAAACTGGTTATGCTAAATATTCAGAGATCAAAATATCTAGTACAAACTGTGTCTTGAAAATGTGTTCTCTACAGTACTAGGAACAGTTGAGCACAAGATAAACGAGACCTTCAGGGCTAAGGGTGGCCTGGTGTGGTGAATGTTCTCTTTCTAAAGCTTACACCTTGTACACCTCAGCAGAGCCACCCTGGCAGCATTGCTCCCGTTCCCATCTCCATGTCATGACTGACTGCTGACAAATGAAAGGGATTCAAAAATTATCTATACATTAAAAACAACACTGTACATTAGTGAAGTGTACAGTTCATTCTTGAATGGAAGAATTTATGTTTTGACTCATCAGTACCAAAGAGGTGTTTGTGAGGGTAAGATTTCATTTTAAGTACAAATTTTTGTAAATTCAATACACAAAAGTATATATTGATATTTCTGAGTTATAACAATATGATATATGGATGCCTACTGAAGAAAAACACTTCATGTACTTAATCTTCCTGTTATGGAAATAATTTTCCATAAGTCTTTGCAAATTCATTCAATTTTGGAGAGATGTGACTTCTTTGTGGTTTATGTATACAATCCAGAAAAGAAAATGTACTTGGAATTTTTATGCTTAATTTACAGAGTACAAAAACTTAATTACCATTTAAATAATTAAAAGATTAAAAAGTGATACTAATTTTTCTTAAAAAAACAAACTATATAATGAATTATTCATTGTCACTTTTACCTTTCTGATAAAATTCCTTATGGTGTGGATCTTGAAAATTTGACCATGAAAAAACATTTTAAGTATGGGTGTTGTCAGTTAAATTGTTTTGCCTTTGTAGCTTTGTATTTTTGATTGTAAACTGGTACAGAGAACTGTTTTTTCCTATAAACTAAATCACACATGAATAACTGGTTTAAAAATGAAAGGGTTTTTTTAAAATAATATGCATTTGATTTTAAATATGTGTCAAAATATCCTAATAGAATATTTTAAACCTATGATTAAAAAAATACAAAATTAATTCTCTTCATTTTCACAAATCTCTTTCTTCACAGACAACAGTAAGAAGTCAACTGCTCAATACCATGAAAAAGGCTTCAAAAACAAAATGCAGCACATGTATTAGATAATTTTTGGTGGATAAACAGTGTATCTTTCAGCTCTAGAGCCTGGCATTGCTTACTGTCTATTGAACTCTGTTCATGTATACAAACATTTAAATCTTTTTGCATACACTTAATGTCAGACACAAAACTTGGTTGAATTGAACAAATCTATGAAATGTTTTTGTCTTTGGTCAGCCATTCCTCCAGGCAAGAAGCATGTACAACAAGGTAATTCAATTTCAGTGTATCTACTTAACTAAATAAGTCCTGTTTCTTTTTTTCTATTTCAGAACATAAAAAATATCCACAAAAATTCCACCAAATGGTTTAAAATGGTACTGTTATTTGAGCTTACACGTGAAGGTTATTGTAGTTTTATTAAATATTAATAAATCTTAAATATTAATCTCTGTGTTAAATGCATCTCCTGGATTTAGAACTGGATAGGATTATAGATCAAATGTTAGTACTATATGTATTTGTTAGACTCTACAAAATAATATTGTCTGTGTGTTTCATTACATGTGCTGTGCTAAAACGGTGAATAGAAACTTTGCCTCTTGTCTGCCACACTGATTTTGAGTACACTCTGTCTGTTAAAGAATATTGTTCATTTTTAATGTGACAGCTATAAGCTTTACCATAATGAGGGATCAGCCTCATCAAGCCAGAAACGACAAAATACCCTGTATAAATGATGCTATGACAGAGTGTAATTTGACCAGGAAATACAAGGGCATAAAGAAGTAAATAGGGAAAAGGTCATAGACAAAATAATTAATATGAATACATTTGTAAAAATGAGAAACCTCTGTACATCTTTCTCCTTTTATTTACTTCGCCTTTGACTGTCAATAGGATGCAAATTTACACAGAAGGTCCTAACTTACAGAGAAGGTCCTTGGAAAGACAAATAGCAGCTGAACAAGATTCCTAAGAGCTGAGCCTACTCAGCAGCCTTCTGCTCCAAGGACTGAGGCAGCCGACACCCAAGAGTCCTGAGCAGCCCTGCAGAGGGGCCTCAACAGGCTGGAGAGATGGGTGGAGAGAAACTTTCTGAAATCCAACAAAGGCAACTACAGGGTCCTGCAGCTGGGGAGGAACAGCCCCTGCACCAGCACAGGCTGGGGCTGAGCTGCTGGAAAGCAGCTGTACAGGGAGGGACCTGGGGGTCCTGGTGGACACCAAGCTGTCCAGGAGCCAGCAGAGTGTCCTGGTGGCCAGGAAGGCCAATGGGATCCTGTGGGGCTTTAGGAAGAGCACTGCCAGCAGGCTGAGGGGGATCCTGCCCCTCTGCTCAGCCCTGGTGAGGCACATCAGGAGTGCTGTGTCCAGCTCTGGGCTCCTCGGGACAAGAGAGACTTGGAGCTCCTGGGGCAGGTCCAGTGGAGGGCAACAAAGATGATTTTGTTGTAACTGGAGCATGTCTCTTATGGGGAAAGGTTGAGAGAGCTGGGCCTGTTCATCCTCAAAAATAGACATTTGGGAGGGGACCTTGTCAATATCTATGAGTATCTGCAGAGGGTCTCAGAGAATGGACCCAGGCTCTTCTTTGTGGTGCCAAGCAGCAAGTCAAGAGGCAATGGGCAGAAACTCTTTCACAGAAAGTTCCACCTAAATATGAGAAGGAATTTGACTACGTGAGTAACTGAGCGTCGGCACAGATTGCCCAGAGAAGTTGTGAATTCTCCCTCACTGGAGACGAACTATCACAGGACACAATTCAGGACCATCTGGACACAATCCTGTGCCGTGTGCTCTAGGATGACCCTGCTTGAGCAGGAAACAGGGACCAGATGACCTAGTGACAACCTGATTCATTCTGTGATTCTGGATTATTACAATTTATTTTTAGGCCAATTAATGGACACCATCAAATAGATTTTTCAGCTTGCTATCTTTATAAAATTATGTGTTTCAGGTTCAAGTTGAACATTTTTATGTCTAGTAAAATCAGGTATCTAGAGAATTGAACTTTTGCATTACACATTTATGTGAAAAAGTAGCAGTAAACTAACAGTCATTGTGCTGAATTTCCAGACAAGAAATGATCTTTTTCTTCCTATGTGAACCAGTAGATTCAGCTGTAGCCTGGAGCTCCACATTTCACATTCCTTGTAAATGATTGCTGCTTTAAACCATTGGTTATGGTTTATTTATAGAATAATACATAGTTCACAATTAAATGCCAAGTTATAATTGAATCAAAGGATTCTGCTCATGACTCGACTCACAAGGGTGCAGCTCAAGAGCTTTAGAAAGGGCAGCAGAATCTGAATCTAAATTACAGCCCCAGTATTCAGTCTGGGATCACACATTATAATGCGTAATAGGGCTAAAAGGATTATTATAATGCTGTAGTAAATAAAAAGAAAATGTTTTAAACAGCAGAACTCAGGATGCTTGCAGAGGCATTCACTTTGTGATGTGGGAGGCTGAAGATTATACCACATAGAAATAAAGCTGAGGAAAAGTATTTCATAAACACATTTATGTTCTTAAAAATATTCTGAAGTTATTCTTAAATCAAATGAAAATCTATGTTTCATAGTCAATAAATGCATAATTCTCTGTAACAGTGCTATAACTGGTTGATTCCAGGGACCACATAGCCATTTCTGTCATAATAAGGCAATAACTTTGCTAGAGAAAGAAAATACTAATTCACATATTTTTGATAAGATTTTGAAAAAGCTTTCAAACATTAAAAATATTAAATCAGTTAACTAGAATAAAAATAACAAATAACCCCTTGCATGTCTTTCTGATAAAAACTGTCTTATCATGAAAATGGTTCACAGATCTAATTCACAAAGACAACACTAATTTATTTGTGGAGGAAATCTGACTGATAAGGCATTCAATTCTTAGGTTAAAATGAAGATTATTTTTATTACAGATACTTTGTCATTTTAGAATGTGTTTTCTTAAAAATGAATAACGATAAAACCTTTAAACATTCTTTTTCACTCTCTGCTAATCTGTGGTTTATCTGTTGGGCTGTAAGAAGGAAAAGGAATCAATATTCTATTGTGTCGATATTTAATCCATCAGATGTTTACCCTCGTTCCTCACACCAGGCTGCAATTATTCCAGCAATTCCCTAACACGGCCACAGTAACTTTGCACAACAGCCAGTGCTGTGTTTCCTGTCATATGCTGTCCGAAGTGTTTCTGCATTTTCCTCTAACCGTCTCCAGTGGAAGAGATTAAAGTGGACTATAAAGGCATTGGTCAGACCTCAGGATAGAATTTCTCTGTGGATTTTGGCTGCAGTTCATTTCAGATCTTACTGAAATTGTAAGCATTCAGGACTTTGAACTTTGTCAGATGTTTATTTATTGAACAGTTCATTGGGAAAGAGTGGAGAAGAGTTGGTAATTTGTTTTCTGATAATTTTCAATCTAACATCTATATAAGAAACCATAGATGTGCAAAGTCTTATTACACAGAGAAAATACTTTTAATTCTTTTAATAAGAAGTTCAGAAAAGTCAGCTTTTCACTGGCATTTTTTTACTACAAACCATTTAACACTGAATTGAATTCCAATTCTGAATAATATATAATATAGGCATTATATCTTTTCTTGGATTCCCCTTGTTAAAGTCCAACTGAGGTCATAGGACATTATTTCCAAAATTACCTTTCCAACAAAGTATAGTAAATACTTAAGAAAAAACAAAAACAATGCAATTAAATCGCAATGTTGATATAGAGAAAAAAACCTGATGGATTCACAGATAAAATATTTGCATGAAGAGGTGTATGATGCAAAACAAAGAGAACACAGAAAAAAACATTTTTGAAGAATAATAGAAGACAAAGGAAAGGTAACAGTCTTTCTGTTGGCTTCTCTTTTAAAAAATCTTTGTATTTAATTCTTTACTTTTCCCCTCTGGAAATATCATGAAGGGAAATAACAAAGAAATACATTCCATTTGTACAATTTATGTTAATAAATTTAGGAAATACAATAGATTTGGCCAGGTAGGGATTTATGAAGGGAAAACAAGAGGTTGCAGGAAGCTCTAGACTGAAAAATACCCACAGAAACGACAATGGCGAGGCAGGACAATATTTACTATTAAAAGAGGATTTGATTTTTTACTTCTGTCTCAGCAATGTTAGGAAAGAGTAAGAGAGGTGGCAAGTAAAGACGAGGGACTGGAGGAAGAGCTGAATTTTGGAGAAACTCAAAAATAAGGTGGGAATATAAATTTTTGAGACTCTGAATTAGGAAAACATAGTGCTTTAATTACATGGAACAGAAACTTGCATCAATAAAAAAGTGCTATCAAAATAGGCTTTTGATGCAGTATATTGGCTAAAATGTTCCTGTCTGCATTATAAAGCAGAGTGTGAATTCCAGGGACTATCTGTCACGGATATGATTTATTTTTTTTTTTTGTTTGGTTTTGCTTATGTTGGATAGTATGAAAAATATCTGAAAACATTAGGTAGAGAATACAAAATACAAACACAAAAGGCAAAAAAATTCTAGAGAGCTCAAAAAAATTCTAGAAAGCTCCCTCACAATGAGATATTTACATTATGGCTTTCTAAAAATGCTGTAATGTAGCAAGTCCCTCTGAGAACAATTTGAAAATCTATCAGTTTCTCCAAAGTTCCTAATGAAAATCTGAGAGCTCTTGATAGCCTTCAACAAGTGTTTTGCTTTTTTTTATTTAATGTTATATAATTTATGGTCTGAAGATGAAAGGACTCCCATACCAGCCATCCTTCATGCATTTCTGCAATACATAGATTGCCATCCCAACAAGTGACCCAATTTTGAATAATTTTCATGAGTTCACACAGGTTTACATGTGAAGAATCTTTACCAAAATTTTTTATGCCAATCACTTATCACTGATCTCTGAAAAAAGACACTAATAAAACAGGAGAGAACTTACGATGGAAGTACCCTGTCTCTTCTACAGAGACAGTAAAAGATTAAGGAGTGAAACCACAGGTAGAGAAATTTGTTAAACATTTTAATTATGGTTTAATGATGCATTAATCCAAATTAATCCAAACTTCTCTGTTTTATTTTGACAGATTAATCCAAATTAATTTTTTACCAGTATCACTTAACTGACTCTGTTCCATGGAAGCTTTTTCTTTTACTCTTCATTTACAAGTAATTCTGATCTGTTTTAATTAACCCACTTGTTTTTTTTTCAGTGTGAATGAAACTTATGGATTCAAACATTTGTAAAAGAGGAAATAAGTATTCATAGTTGAACAAGCTAAACCAGAATTACTTTATCAAGGGCAAATGCAGAACACTTTTTCTGTTGTTTACCTTGCTGCTGAATAAACTCACATTGTGTTATGCTGGGCAGAGCTGTAGAACATTTCTTTGCTGGCTGAACTTACCTCCCCTTCTGTGGACTGCAAGTGCAGTTCTTTCCTGCAGGTAGCCTTTAAGTCTCCTGCAGCTGCGTTGACTTGCACTCCCCTGGGTGCTTCCATCACCAAAGATCTAGTAGGAGATTCAAGTCTGAAAGACAAAAACAATCACTGAGAAAAAAATGCACTGAAATGAACCACCGAAAACTTCCCAGCCTCAAAACCCTTGATGCAGGTAGATATTAACACATTTTGAAAGGGACACCAGATTATACGTGTGATTCTATGACGGCCCTTTATGACATAGACAAAGAAAAAAAGTTAAGCATTTAAGAATACACAGATTCAAACTTACTTAGTGATGATTTCTGACACTAGCACTTGAGGCCCCAACTGTACTAATACTGAAATATAAGTACTTAAGAATCTGCACATCTCCATTAATGCTTCTGTAATGACAGTTTAATACTAAAATCTTAGCTACTGATGACAAATATTTAATGAAATAGAGGGAAAACAAAACCTTTAAATGCTTTAAATCATGTGAAACTGGTTAAAATGACTTTGCCTTGACAGACTCATTCACGTTTTGAGTATGTTTAGCAGCTTCATGTTTCAAGAGAGGAAAAGAAAATCTGTTAAGTTGCTATTATTTGGGGGCCATTGTATGGTTTTTCTGTTCTCCAAAATATTCATTATGCTCATATAACCCTGTTATAGTAGGGTTAAACACACATCACTGCTTATTGGTATCTTTACTTAGAGCAGTCCTTGTTCTACTGTCAGTCTTTCTGCTTCTCACTTCCCTATACTCAAGGTCCTCCATTAGCCTTGATGTGGAGCTAGGATACTTTGTTAGTATCTTAGTATCTACTTTCTCACAGTATTGTAGAGACTTCTCTTGAAAGGGAAGTACTAATGCAAAGACTTTGTAGAAAACATGCTCACGTGCTGAATAGAGAAAATGACAGGATGAAAACTGTATTGAACTAGGACACAATAATTCAGATTCTGATTGTGTTCAGTTACAGAGATATTGCATAGCACTGTAAGGGAGGGAGACAAAGTCTTTTAACTATTCATTACTTAGTGATATAATGGTAGGACACACTACCTCTTTACCTGTACAAAGGCTTTTTGTAAGATGAAATATACTAATGATAAAAATGTCTAGACTGAGTAGCTTGAAGAAAACACTATTTCCCTCTTCAGCAAAGTGTTAGGGTCATAGCTAACCAAAAATATGACGAGGTCTCAGATGTATAATGGAGAGAGTAGTTTGACAGAAAATTTCGTGCAGAAAAGCCAGATGAAATCTGGCAATGGAACAAGAGAATATCAAAGCATCTCAACTATTTCAGTTTTTAAGTACAGAGAACAGTACTGGATTACCTTTTTAAAACCAAAGTGCCAAATTTGCATGCAAAGAAAGTCACTGAGAAGGTATCTGTGAAATATTTCTGTTTGTTGCATGTCACTGACACTCAACAGAGAAAGGAAGAAATATAAAAAAAATTAAAAGAAAAGCATTTATTCAGCAAACAAAATGAAGCTATGAAAATCAGGTTTCCAGACAGAGAAAAACACAATTTATAGATACTGATATTAAAAAAAAAAAAAAAACACAACAAAAAAGCATAGGATATGTGTAGATAGGAGCAATAGAAAAATATCTATCTTTGCTACTGTTAGGCTGTTTTCTTTCCTTTTTTGATGCTTTATAGGGAGAAGTTGATAGAAGGTTCTGCAGTTCTTTGTACTTGGGGAGGAATCTAAATACCATGAATTATTTAATGGCATACACAAGTGCTTTTCAGGTGGTGGTTTGGGAACATCTGATGGCTACAGGACAGCAGAAAAAGGAGTTCCAAAATTTTTTATAAGTGATGTAAATTGCAAAGTTTAGAAATTAGGTTTCTGAGAATACTCCGTTGCCTTAAAGAGGTTTTACCTTGAACTTAAAAGGAAACAGAATGGTATAAATGTTAAATGATTTTATACCTCCATTTCATATTTTTCAGCAGCTTAACATTGTGATTTATAACCTACTTTACAGGAATATTAACATTTCAGATGCCATTTCATAATCCTAAAGACAAGTGTTAGCTACATTTATTGCATTGAATTCATGTGTCTTAGCCAAGTCACAAATATTTCCAGTTTCATAACATTCAAATCCCTCAGACGTAACTAAAACTTTTCAGCACATGGACAATTAAAATCTGTATAGGAACATCTATCAAGAGACTCTGGTTTTCTTTGAAGAATAAACTTTTGACAGTGTATAGCTCAGAGTTGTTTAGTCTAGTTTCTTCAGTTTTTCATTCAGGATGTTAGCATAAATAATTTTGTTTGTCTAAAAAAATGATATTTGGGTAATTAATTTCTCCACTTGAAAAGTTGATAATATCAGCCTTCTCCACACCATGGAGAAGAAATTCTTTTTTCAGACAACAGAGATTCTTAGCAGTCTTTGAAAATTAAATAATATGGTAGAAATGTCATGAGTGACTGATGATCATCAAGGCAGATTTTAAAACACCACCCATCTATTAGTAAAACTAAATGTCTAAATCTGTTTTACAGTTCTAATTTACTTTTCTTCTTGTGATTCTTTGGCTAATCTGCATCTGAAAAGGGACTGCAGCATGCTACTGCAAATGCAAAAGCCTATACACATAGATTATTTCCTCAATGTTTTGAGATAAATTAGGTTTGATATGCAGCTTCTTTATAATATTTTTTCTTTTCCATATTTCTAGTACCTTTAATCTTTACTATAAACTCATTGTAACACTCCACGTTGTAATGCTCATCCCTCCAAGGAAAAGTGCATTATTATAATAGCATATGGAGCATTTGCTTTCCTTTCAGATTTACTCATGGCCTGTCATGGTGGTATTTACATCTATGAGTGAATCCTATTCATAGAATTAATTTTTCTTTCCCAAACAACAAACTTCTCTGATGGAGAAAGTAACTACTGCTATTATTAGACAGGAGCTACAAAACTGTAGGAAAGACAAAAAGGCTTTTAAAAAGAGTTTTTAAATAATATAATTGGACAATTTGCTGTATGTGATGAAGCAAGATGATCTATCCATAGCAGAGAACGACATTTTCTTTTTAATTATCAGTGGTTAATTTGTGAAAAAAGATAAATTTCATAAGATCAAAGCCATATCACTTTCAGCTGAAATAAATAAAGAATTATTGCTAAAAAAGGAAACTTTTAAAATATCTTGAATATGTTCCTTTGAAGGTATTAAATTATTTCTCATCAGAAATACAGAAACATTCTTTCTTCATTTTCTATTTTCTGTTTACAAGCTGACCTAGATTGTATTAGAGAAAAATAATTTAAAATATGAGCCAAAAGAAAAGGTTCCTTTTGGGTTTTAAGCAATATTTAGATTTACCTCCTGCATATCCTCGTACTCACATGGGATATAATTTATCTATGTTAATTTTTTTCTGTTGGCCACTGGAAATTATTTCTTAAAATAGAAGGAAATAGAAGATTCCCCTGTGCAGAAACAAATAATTTATTTGTGTGGTGTCTATTTAAGCTCTATATGCAACCCATGTACTACTAAAACAACTACTTAGTAAAACAACTGATATAAACCTCTACCAACTGAGAATTTCTATTCAAAACAGTCAATTAAAAATATGTCAGCTAGAGATCTCACATGTAAAACAGGTACTCATTTCCCCTTTACTGACATCTTTATATTTGGGGGTCAAAAAATCAACACTTCCCACTATTTAAATTTTATACGTGATAGTCTTGCCAACTTATATTGTGCTTTTTTCCGGAAAGCATAGGAACACTGCTAGGAAAACAAAAAATGTTTTCCAAATATAAAATTAATGGAAAGTCTACACATTTACTTGGTAAGCCTTTTGTAGATTTTCATAAAATGATTGTGTCATTGATCTTGCTACCTGTAGGTCAAGAGTTGTGGCAGATTGCAACTGTGGGCGGGTAAGAGACACAAAGAGAAGGAAGGGAAATGGATTTGCCAAGTCTGTCTCTATTCTTTTTGCTACTCTTTTATTGTAAACCAGTACCCTCAACCCCAAAACCTCAGAGAATGCAGGACCTTCCTCTCCCATGAGTGAAAGGATTTGGTTCCAAATGAGAATTAAGAATTTTTTTCAAAATAATTTTGAAAATTTTGTTTTTCAGAAACCTCCAACAGTTTAAAAAATACATTCTTTCAATTTCTATTATTCAAGAGTCCTCCAGTGACATCAAGAATCCTTAAAGGGGTCCAATGAACACTGATGGTGATAGATAAGATTAGGCTTTCCATTCAGTCCATTTCTTGGAAATCAGGTTGCAACATAAAGAACAATGACTTTTATGATCATAGTAACTAAAAATCTTCAAGATTTTTATTAAGCTATTGTATCTAGTCAAACAGTGGATTCTTGAATAGCCATATTTGACATCAAAGTGGGAATGATATGAAAATAAAATTATTATTTAATCATTCCAGCCTCATTTTTTGTACTATCTACAAGGTTATCCATGCTTGTCTTACTCTCTCTATATATAAAAGTGTCTAAAATATTTTGATACATTTACATGTATCAAAATATGCACCTCTTCAAGAGGCATATGAATCATTGCCAGAATATTTATATTTCTTGAAACTTGTTGTATTCTGATGCTTTTAACAAATTGCTTATATTTTCATGATTATTTATTATTCTTATTATTGAAAAGCAGGGCTAAATTTGGACGTCTCAACATTCTTAATATTGTTTACTGATCAACAGCTTTTCTTTGTTAAGAAGCAAAATTCTCATATATTCATGGGAAACTTTTGTTTATGTGAAAACCTAATCATGGGCAAGATTTGTCTCTAGTTTTTTGACAACACACCCAACTCTTAAGTAACAGAGAGTTAGATAAGTGTTTTTTAAAATTAGTATTGGCCTGAACCAGTTAATACTAAACTTTTTTTCTCCCAATTTCCAATTGTGCAATACATGGATGATAAAATTAAACAAAGAGGAAATTTTCTTGACTTAAATCAAAATAGTAGAATGGCATTCAGTACAGAATTTCATGTTATGTCCACACTCTGCATGTCACTGACTTTGGCATGTGTCAGCCTGCCCTTATAACTTCTAAAATTCTCACTAACCTAGAAATTCACTGGGCTTAAGGATGAGTTCTAATTGCCCTGTACATGCCACAGATTTAAATCCAATAAGTCTGCATTGTCATAGCAACACCTGAAACTACTGAATATTTTAATGTTGTTTGGCATAGATGATAAATCAGAAAAATATTTTCCCACATTGGGAAATAAAGGATCTCTTCTGAAAATATAAAAAAAGAAACTCATACTGAAGAGGAATAAAAAGGAAGAAAAGGTCATTGAGGTGTTTTTCAGAAGTTAAAGGAATAGAAAGAGTGAAGAAGCATCAAGGAAAAGTGTGAAAGGCTGGAAAAAGCAAATATTTAACACAAGAGCTTGACTAAAAATGGAGGTGATTGAGGATGGTTAGAAAGAATGCATGATTGTTTCTTAACATGGGTGAAGACAGACNGGTGATTGAGGATGGTTAGAAAGAACTTATTGCATGAGTGTTTCTTCACATGGGTGAAGACATAGATAGAATAGCTAAAGACAAGGAAGCTATCAAAATCAGAAGTAATATTAAGAAAACAAATCAAAGACATAAGTGGCATCTCAGGTAGTAAAAAAAGCATGCAATTACAAGTCAACTAAAATGGAAACCTTTGAAATTCAAGAAAATTATTAGAAATGTAAGGTTTAGAACATGAGCTTTTATTTCTTAGAGAAATACCAAAGCATGCTTGAAAGTCCAAAATTCCAGGCTGTCACAAAAAGTTCTGGATATGAGACAATCCAAAACAGTTGCTTAAGGAAAGGTATGGGAAAAGGATTTGCCATAGTCCTGACAAGTTAGAGCTACCCCATTCTGCCCCAAATGTTTCCCTTTGCATTTTCTTCCTTATTTTTACTCTGGCTTGAATCCCTTTCTACACATGCCCTACCTTTCTGCTAAACATTCTTACATGAAGTTTATCTTCTTTACAGAAATAGCTCCATTACCTGAGTTGTCTTTCAGAATATATTTCCTTAAAATAGAAATCTATCTTGTCAGACAGAGATTGAAGCAACATGCCCACAGAAAATGCTCAAGTGCTTGTCAAGAGTTAGATCTGAAGATAAAGCGCCTGGGGGAGTCTGAAGAGTCTCAGTTTTGAAAACCATTAGCTTCCTGTGGTTAGGAAGTAACAGTCCAGACCACCTGTAATTGTCTAATGATATTTTCTTTATTGTTTCTCTAAAGAGTCTTAAGCTGATGTAAACTGATATATTTTAGCTGAGGCAAACTTTAGCATGGCTTGATCGGTATTTTGAGAAAACTGCATCTCATGGAAAATTATTCTGCTGAAAATCCTTTGACAGGTCTACTTCAAACTGCAGATTAAGCATAGCAGAGACCTTAGAATATACTTTCCAATGGCATGTATTTAAATTTTATTCAAACATTCCAATAAGAAAATAAAAAATCAGTCAATCATAAATAAAAAAAAAAATCAGAAATGGTTTGGTGAGTTTACATTCAATCACTTTTTTAGGACAAGTGCCGTGTCCAAACAAACCAGAAACTTTCTGCAATACAAAACTGAGTAGTAGATTGTGAAGAAGCCAAATAGCTTTTCTAATTATTTTGGCAGTGAATTCCATCTTGAGATACAACAAACAATAAAATGTGAATTGCAGGATAAAACATGTAAAATAGTCATTCTTCTCTATGTCTAAAAGCTATCTTTGGAGTTCTCTGTGTAATTACAGATATAAGCAATAGGAGCTGTTTGTTGGACTGCAGAACTAGTAGTTTCACAAACTCCTGTACTCCCTGTAACTTCTGAGCCTCCTCATTCTTATATTCAGTCTGCATGAGCTCCAGATCCTTTGTCTGGCTCTGACATGGCACTAAGTTTAGAACCCAAACCATACTTCTACACTCAGAACCCTGCTGCAAACTCCATGTGCTCCACACTATAACCTTCTCCTGACCATGAGGCAAGACATTTCAGAATCTGAGGGATTTCTGAAGACGTATATACAAATGGATAAAGTGACAGCAGGAAATACAAGTACTGCGAGCTGATTTTAGACTGTTTCTAGATGGGCACCAGCTTTCAGCAAACACAGAGAACCCTAAAGATCTTCTGCCTTGCATGAAACTGCCTAATTACTTCACAAACTATCAGGGACGTGAGAGGAGAGAATAGACACACAACAAATTTAAGATGCCCTGTTTTCTTGTGAAACAGTTAAAGAGTGGTTAAACAGTGTCACTGAAAATGGAGATACTCCTGGAAAGGGAAGAGCTGAAGTGAGCAAAAAAACTCTCTGTGCAGAAATTTAGTATGTGGAAAGACTAAAGAAATTTAAGATTGCTCAAATGCAAAAAAATATGAGTAGCCCTTTTTAGTGATGCATCAGCAAGCCTGTTCACTTAGAATCAAAAAAAAGGCATGAAAATATTATGTACATTACAGCAGCATTACTTAATGACATGTAGTACATTTTTTATGGAATATATGTAGTATATCAAATCATTTTTCATCAAAAAACTGCAGCAAAATGCAGGTATGGTGGTATGGTGAAAAAAGACTGTATTTAGAGTCCAATGTGTGTCAGAAATGAGTTCTGGTATCTCTTATATCTCCTGGGCATGGAAGACTGTTTCTCAACTTCCATTTACAAAGACAGTGAAACATTTCTACCTGCAGTATCTGTGAAAATGAAAAGCTTGAAAAAAATTGTGGGCTGTTGTACCTAGTCCTAGGCTGGACCCACATGAAATTAGAATTAATTAAGCAGTAGCTTGGATCTGGAAGCAGTGTAAAAGCAACCACAGTTGAAACAAGCCTTGCAGGTGCCAAGGACACACAGAAGGGCACCTACTGAAACCTTGAACATTTCCCTCTGGCACTCTGAGCACTCACTGGCCACATCTGCTGTTAGACATCACCAAGCTTCATGTAAACAAAGATCCTCAGCTGCCTTCACACTAATTGCAGTGTAAAGTTGCCATGCCTTTCATTAATTCATCACTGTGCAAATGCTTTCTACCACTACAAGCTTTATATGGGTTTTCAGATGAAATTGATAGGGTAGTATATTTACTCTCATAACCCTGTGTAGGCTGAGACAGCCATGCTTGGAGCCCATCTGTGAGTTCCTAAAGGCATGATATGGCATAATCATAAAGCAAACACAATCATAAGCCCAGCAGAAAAGGACCTGGAGGTGCTGATTGACAGCAACTGAGCAGGAGCCAGCTGTGCCCAGGTGGCCAAGAAGGCCAGTGGCATCCTGGCCTGGATCAGCAATGGTGTGGCCAGCAGGAGCAGGGCAGGGATTGTCCCGCTGTGCCCAGCACTGGGGAGGCCACACCTTGAACCCTGTGTGCAGTTCTGGGCCCCTCACTGCAATAAAGACACTGAGGGGCTGCAGCGAGTCCAGGGAAGGACAGTGGAGCTGGTGAAGGGTCTGCAGTGTCAGACATAGGACTGGCTGAGGGAGCTGGGGTTGTTTAGCCTGGAGAAAAGGAGGATCCAGTATCCTAAATTAATCATATGAAATTCAATGGATTTTTCTATCTCTTGTGATAGTAATATTTTTATCCTTCATATCATGGTTCCTACTGGGGCCTTTTCCCTTTCCACTGTCAAATATAATCATCATCACTGAACACTAAAGCAAATTATTCTTTCAGTTTAAAAGCCATACCCAGCTCCCATTAGATTCTACTCTGTTCTGTCTGCATAGCAATTGCAACTGGCTTTCTTCTCTATTTACATCAATATTTTTAAAATTATTCTATATACACACATATATATACACACATATACGTAAATATATATACATATACACATGTATGTATATATACATAAATGTATATAATGTATATTTTAAAAGAGAAGCTTTACTTTTGGAAACTTCAAATTTTACTATACCCATACCTATTTTTGTATGAACATGTATGTGAAAAAAATCATCTTTTCAACACCTGGTGATAAGACTAAGCAAACAAGTTTCTGCCAATATACTTGGCCAAACAATGAAATAATTAACACAAATTATGAAAATAAAAATAGTAATTGTTTCTATTTTATTAAAAAAGAGCACCTAAAGTAATAAGAATCTGACATAATTAAAACACTGGAAAGGAGATGGGTTGTTTTACTCTGCTACATCTTCCACCTTTTGATGAGTTTTTGTATATTATTTGATTTCTGGCCAAAAATAAATTAATGGAGTCATAGTAATTCTGTCACTGTCAACCTGTTCAGATAACTAACAAGTTAAGGTCAAAATTTCTGATGTGTTCTCTGGCTCCAGGTTTTTACAAAATCTATATTTTGACCTATTAGTAAACCATCCCTTAAATGTCACAAAAGGTGTCTCCATCCAACAGCTCTGAGTGAACCAGACCTCCTGTGCAATATAGGAGTACTTTTAATTCTCATTAGAGGTAAAGTAGAATCCAACTATCTTGCATGGTTTCTTGCCACTTGATCAATTTTCATCTCGTTATTCCCAGCATTAGCTTGCAGGATTAACTGATCAGGGTGTGCAAGGCATTGACATAGAAGAGAAAAAAACCTTTAAAATTTAATCTTGCAGTTATCTCCAGAAGACAACAACAAATTAATTCATCCCTTTATTAAGGGTGTTACTGAGGGCAAAGTTATCTGCATGTAACTACTGTCTGTCTATTTTGTGCATGGATATTGCCTATTAGTGCACCACATTTTAATGCACTATTGGCCTAAAACCAGCATTTGGGGAATATATTGGCAGTTTAGTTTTCCTAACTGTGTTTCTGTGAGAAACAGTAGCAAGAGAAACAAGAAGATTAAATTATTAAGATATAATTCATTTTCCTGATTCTAATGCATGATTCTTTTATGCTATTTATCCCAGCTAATGAAAGTCATCTTTAATTTGTTTTTGGGATTTGACAAAAAAGCTTTCACAAAGGATTGTGTAACAGCGCTGTCTGAAAGCAAAACCTTCTAGCTATTATTTGAAAATGCAAGAAAGGAGAAAGATTTGACCAAAATGGTTGGACACATAGGAATGTAGTACATAAGTACTCAAAAAAAGTTTATTTTTACACAACACATTTTTAATAGTAACTATTTGGGGAGCATCTCTTTATGAAGATCTCAAAATCTATAGAAGTAAGAGTGAGGCAAGGTTTAGATATGTGGAGCTAATGTGAATACAACTTTATCTTTTTGTCTCCCTGTCCATGATAGATTAAACTAAAATCCCTGGAAGTTTTATGATCCTTGTGGTTATCAAATTCTTAGACCAAATTTTCCAGTTATGTTTCATTCATAGTAATCAAGATGGTCATTATTCCATTTTCTAAAATTCACTAGTCAATCATTTTATATATACAAGGCTATGAATAGATTTCCAGGGTACTTTATTTTTGAGAAAAAGGAAAAATATCTGATGTCGGAGGTTTATCAATTGACCACAAATACATATTCCAACAAGAAAAATGTGGGGCGATTTATACTTTAATTAATGATCTAATGTATATTCTATTATCTTTCAGCCTTGTATACAATAATTCTCATAGCCTAATGTATTTGAATTTATGCACTGCGCTTTGCTGTCAAATTGCATTCAAGTGTGTCCACTGAAAAAAATGAATAATGTTAATTCAGCAAACTTTCTACTCTCCCATTATTTACCATTTAGTTTGGCCATACAAAAACACAAGGATGCAGCACTGGGAAAAATACTCTAGGTGATTTTAGGACTGCTGTTTTTGGACACCTTGGGTAAGTTTATTCTAAAATATTAAAAAGAAATAGGACCCAGATCAGCCCATTGAAATGTCCTAATAGTAATTGTCATAATTTAAAAATTATTAAATTGACTTGAGAGTTTTAAAAAAGAATATGATGGAATCTAACTACTGTATAGGAGCACATGTGTACAAAAACTTGCAGAACATAATATGGACTGAATATATTAAGAATAAATCACAAGTAAGCAAAGGTTACCTGACCCAACTTCAAGGGCATCTGTTTCTTCAATTTTTTGAATAAAAGGTATGGGTTAAAATCATTAATGAGAAGGCAGAGAGTTGGAAGAAAATGCTTACTAATTAAAGTCCATCTCAGGAAAATGAACTGAAGTAACAGAGGAATTGAAAATATTAAGCAACAATAGGAATCATGGCAATGAATAAAGACAAAAGACAAAAATGTCCCATATGTGAATTTCAAAAGCAACATGAAATAATTTTAACCTTATGTAAATTAATCCTGAAGATGCAGGATTATCTGGTTTAACATAAATTTTCACTATGTTAATATTGTTTAATGATTAGAAAGAATTAGAGAAAGCAGTGTTTCCACATTCCACATTCTTTTGAGCGGGACAAGTTCCCGTCTTCTACCCAAATTATTTGTCCTCTGAAAAAGGAAAAGCTTATGTTTCTCCTTTGATTTCTGCTGAACTTCCTCTGCTTGGAGATAATATCCCCTTGGTGATTGTCACTATTAAAATGCCCTTACAATTATTTTCCACAATGGACTGACACGAGTCATGAAAGGGGACAAGACCTTTAAGATAGAAATCCAGTGAGTGGGATCCTCTGGAAGAATCCAAAGCTATACATTATTTTGAAATATTTAGTGTAAATAATCAAACACAATCGTTTACATCACGCACTCTATGTACAATGGTCACATGGACAGCTTCTCTAAATGATTTTTTAAATATTGTTATTGGTGCATGATCCTAAATGCCTTTACAAATGTAAGGCTGAGCATTTAACGATTCTTTTCTGTAGCAATTAATCAGAAACTCTTCTGGGCAGGTAAAGAGACAGTTATATAATGATCAAAAATCAGTAGAATAGAGTCAAAATCGATACTGTTTTCTCACCAGTTCTGCTGAGAGTAACACAAAGAAGGACCTTTGATTTTCTGTGATTCTCATTATAATTCACAGCTATATATATCACAGATTAGTACTTAGCAGTGCATATGCAAGCACTTCAAATAGAAGATTTGACTTGAAATGTTTCTAAGTGTTCTTTTCTACAGATTCCTCAGTAAATTCTAAACTTAATCTTTTACTATCTGATTTCTCCACTTCTTTGGCTAGGTACAGAAAAATTTTACGTTTAGAAATATAGCCTCACTTGGTAATGAAATTTTGAAAAGTGTGTGTGTTACTAATAAAAAACCCAACAACCCAGAAACACTGTTAAATGGAAAAATCTGGGACTGTTTACTTTAACTTGACCTATATATTTTGTAACAGTTCATAAAAAATCAAACAACTGATCTGATGCTATTGAACAATACTACACACATTGGACCTTAAAAACACCTGAATGTTCCAGTCTCTAGAGAAAATATATTTCTCAAGAATTCTACCATGGGATTCAGTTCTTATATAAAAAAGGACAGTATTTTACATTTCATGTGAAAAGAATTTGTGAGGGCTTTTTGACAAACTGGAGTCTATCAGTATTTTTGTAGCTGAGTCATAAATAGACAGTATATATATTACTATACAGAAATTGTTCTATTAATCCATACTTATTTTTTTGGAGAATACTTGATTTTAAAACAACTTTTTGAACAACACCTACTTGAGGTCTTGGGAAGGTTCTGCTCTGATATGGGGTGTCTCCACAGAGTGCCCAAACACTGCCCCTTCCGTGCCTAAAATACATAAATAAAATACAGTACAATTACTTTGGAAAATAAAAACACATTGAAATATATGACCACAAATTGACACTATTAGGAAAAAATGTTTGATAAAGTCCTTTACTAATAGTTACTTGTGTTTCTTCATATTTACATCTTCATTTCTATATCAAATTCTGGACCAATATCCTGTGAAACACTGAATTTCTGCTTTTTCACATACAAATCTGAAACATGGATCCAAATTTTTCAGCAATGGTTTGCCTGAATGCTTGTCTCCATTTTTTTTATGAACAGTTATTTTACAGAGAAAGGAAAGATTATAATAAATTATTGTGGAAAAAAAACAGTAGGGAAATATCTGCTGCTTTTTACATTGTGGTTATTTTGATTATTTAAATTGAGTTGCCAAGCTTTTAGAAGTTTTGAGATAACTGTCTCTTGCCTGAAGTTGCTGGCTCAATCTAGATATCTGACAGTTTCAGTTTTCTGTTTCCTTCCATCAGATCTTTCTCACTGAAAAATTTTATTTTCAAGGAATGTG